>CAMPDV010001954.1:0-89811 GCA_946699065.1 Loxodes magnus | reverse complement strand
GATGTAAATAAATCAGGAAGTAATGGACTATTTTCAATAATATAAAAAAGAATTAATGAATAAATTAAGGAAGTTCATTATTATCTGAATTTTGTTTATTTGCGAACAACTCTCGTATTTTATTTTTTCTTCTTAATGATTACTTAAACTCATTTAAAAATAGAAGAGTGTATTGCATTTTTTAATTCAGAATTTATTTTAAAGTGTGCATGGAAAGAGTTTATTACTTTATTTTATGATAAATGATTATATGGCTAAAATATAATAAGTATTTATTGATTATGACCGAGTAGCTGTGATTGAATCCAGCTAATTGGATGATTTGCTATGTAATTAATTTAAATATATTAAACAAATTTTATTATCTAACTTAGCTTAGATAAGTTATTATAGGTGATAATTTATGTCTCTAATTTTAAAAATTTTCATTTTTTCTCTTTCCTGATTTTTTCAAATTAATAAAAGGTAGTGATTAATAGTTAGTTATTTCGCTTTTATCTATATTACAACTATAAACAATAAATTTATCTTAGTGAAGCAAATTTATTTGTAGACAGTAGATGATTTACTTAAATTTTATTGTTATTGTTGATTTTCCTATTTTTTTAAAGAAAGTCTTTCCACATTTTTTTTTATTTCCTACTGATTTCCTTTTATGATCTGACAATTATTTCAAAATAAATATATATTTATTATTCTCTCCCATTTTCTATTTTTATAGCAACTAAATTTGTACTATTAAAAACTGATATTATTTGAATTGTGATGACTAATAAATCAAATAGATTTAAAATATTATAATTTATTATTAATTTTTTGTACTTTCTAAGAGATTGATATTGCTCATTTAAATATGATTAAAAGACTAAATTTAAAATAATAATTAGATACTAAAGCATTTCCCATCTAATAAGAAGAAAAAGGTATTAAATATTCTTATAATCTTCTTAATTATCTCTCTTTTAAAACTAATAAGTTTATTTTATTTATTGACCATATCTTCTTAACATTCCTTTTTTTAAACATTTTCATTTTATCGTTGAATGCTTTCTAAAATTTTTGATTTGTTAAATGTTTTAAAAAATTATTTAAATTTATTTTTTGGACTTTGGAGTGAAAGGAAACCTAAATTTTTAAAAACAAAGTCCATATTAATATTATAGTAAGAAAATTTGATAATGAAAAAAGATATTAATTGAAGATCTAAATCTGAATGATAATTTTAATTTGCATTGCTATCATAAAATATTTAGAAAAACTTTCTTTAAATAGCAATTCACAAAAAGTCGCCTTGAAAATAAAGCACAAATAATAAATAAAAAAAACGACGAATATCTAGATAAGAAATTTGTTAGATAAAAAATTGAATTAAAATTTTAGATAAATATAGATTGATAATTTGGAAGTAAAGAATAATAAATTCCAAAATTTATCAAATATAAAAAAAATTTAAGAAGTTAAGAAAATTTCAAGTTTATATATCTTATAAAATGAGGAATGAATAAATATAAATAGAAGATGATTTTATTTTAATTTATTGTTATATTAAATAAAAATTAGTTATAATTTATAAGAAATTTAAGTTATCCTAGCTTTCAAGCTAGAATTTATAAATAAATATATTAAATTTAATAATAGAGAATGATATATTATAACTATAAATAATTTAGTGCTTATTTAACTCTATAAGTCAAATTAAAAATATTTTTAACTATTTCAAGAAGATTTTATTTTGCAAAAGAAGAAATGAATTATCAATTAGTGATCAAGAATAAAAATAGAGAAATCATAAATCAAAGCATAATAGCCAAAAAAACCATGAAATGAGCTCTTAAACTATTTTTCTTGAATTTTATAATCTTTCTTAGATTTTTTATAATAGAAACTATAAAATAAATTTCATATAAAAGATATAGTTATTAATATCTCTTTCTTAGATTGAGCTTAAAATTAGTAAAAGTAACTTGTATTAAGAAATTTTGGCTATAAATAAATTAATATAGATATTTTATAATTATTTTATTTTTAATCTAAGTTACAAACTTAGTAAATAAACAAAGCTATTTTTAATTTTCTTTTAGTAGCTTTCTTTATTTATACTTTTATTACTCAATTATTTATAATTATCATAACCAATTAAAAATATTTATAAATATGATGTTTTCAACTATTTTTCTATATAATTTTATATTTAGTTATTCTTTAATTTTCTCTTAGTTCTCTTTTATTAATTATGTAATTTTTCATCATTTTATATTTATAAATTTATTATTAATTTTACTAAAATAGGATTACACTCTCTACACTAAAATTAAAACTGTATTGTTTCTTATTTTCTATGCTTCTTTTATAATTTTTAGATATAATTACCTTATTTTTGCTATAAGCTTTATTTTTATTTTTATTTTAGGTTTTACTCGTAGAAATAACTTTTTATTAGAGTATAATACTTTAGTCATAGAGTGATTTATATATTTAAGATATTTTATTTGATTAAAAGATATAAATTTATTTTATTGTCAAATAAATAAAATAAATTGTCTTAGATAGCGAGCATTAATAATAACCTAAGGTTTTGTTTATTAATAAATATCTTTAAATTTAACCATAATTTTATTATTTATACTAAATCTAAATTTATATAGGTTATTTATAATTAATTAATTTTATAAATATTTTAAATTCTTAAATTTATTTATTTAAAATTATGAAAAGCTTTAATTAACTATAAAATTAATTTAAGCTTAAAAGCTTCTATTAATTAATAATAAATTAAATAATTGAAATTTAATTTAAAATAAATCGCTAAAATAGAAAATTTCACTAAATATATTTCAAATTTAATTAAATCTTAATATGAATATAAGCTATAAGGATATAAATAATTAGTAAGTTAACTTAAAAATAAAAATTATAAATAGCTTTATTTTATTATTCTTTTAACTATGGTAGGTTAATTATCTAATCAAATAGTATTTTGCTAATTATTATCTTCACTTTTTCTTAAAATTTTCTAAAGAAAAAATTATTTTTTTAGTTTTAGTCATAAAAAGTTTTAAGTTTATAAATCTCAAAAAAGAAAAATCAAATTATAAATCTATTTAATGGTAAATTGATAATTAAGATTCAGCTTAAAAAAGAAAAATTAAAATGAACGTAGATATATCAATTCTATTCAACCTCGTGTTCACAGGACCAGTTTGATAACTTGGCTGGAACCATCTCCCTTCAGGACTCTTTCTTAAGTCGCCTTAGATTGTATACCACTTCGGTTTGTAGATTTGACCTCCTGACGGATAAAATTAGTTACAGAATTCTCGTCTAATCTTATCCTAATATTAGTACTATTATTTTTCTTATTATTTTCTATTCCAGTACTATTATTTAATTAATTTCAATTTCTAACATTGTCTATATTTATGTCCAGTTTGTTTGCATACAAAACATCTTGGTTTATTCCTAATTCATTTCTTGTCTGGACTCCTCGGTAAATTAATAGCTCCTTCTATGTCCATTGGATCTTGAATTGTCTACTGTTGCTACTTGTTGTTCTCTTCAAGCACAGTTGTTCTTTGCTGCAGCGATCCCATTTCCCTGAAGAAAGTGTTTTGCCCTCGATCGTAGACTTCCCAGAAGCTTTCTTTCCATTCCTTGAGCTCAGTAACTTGATTTTTTAGAGCTCTATTCTCTAATCGTAACTTCTTTACTTCCTCCTTCAGGTCAGAGAATGCGACTAAAATTTATGCCTGTTCTTCCTGGAACTGTGGCATCGCAAACTCTCGCACGGCTGCTGCTTCTTGCGTCTCCAGCACCTTTCTAGGTCCTTCCTCTTCAGTTGGTGTCATCGAGGTAGCCTTTTGGCGCTTTTGTCCCATCTTTTAATTTGATCTGGATGTTCCTAATCGAGTCTATTATTCTTGAAGGTTTTGAGAAGAAGATTATTTCTAGGAAGAAGACGTGTTAGTTAGAGATGAGGGTTCTTACTTTCTCTCCCTTTTTAGGAGGTGGTATAAAAGCCTTTCTTGAACCCTTCTACCATTTTTTTTAATATAGTAATTCTATAAGATTTAAATAAGAAATGTAAGTTTATCCTAGTTTAATCTAAATTTTTAAATTAAATCCTTTGTAAAAGTTTAATAAGCATTGTTTTTTAAACTAAATTAAAATTTTCTTACTGGGCTTAAATTATTTTTTATTTTTCACGAGATAAATGTAAAAAGTCCAGATTTTAAAATAAATCAAATTATTTAAAGTACTTATGAAAGTGATATGTAATTATTTTAAGATTTGCTATTATAGGAAGAATATAAAAAGTGTGATTTGAGTAACCTAATAAAACTTATTTTTTAAATGTAGATATAAACAAAATCTAGCAAAATATAGATAATTTAACTTACAGAATATAAATCCATGTTAGATTGCATGCTAACTTTTATATTTATTATATCTAAAGCTTTAAGACATAGCTTTTCATTATTCTCTGTTTAGAAATAAAATACTAAATTAATAATTATTTTAAATATGTAATAGCTATCTATGTATTTAAGTTATTTCTTATTTTATCTAAATATTTATTAATTATATTAAAGAAATAAACTTGAAATATTTTAATATGAGAACCTAAATTAAAATAAAGAGAAATAAGAGGAATAATTAATTTTTAAACTAATTTGAAAACAAAAAATAATAAAATTATCCATATGCTTATATATTAGATTAAAGAACACTATAATAAATTAACTAATTTATTAAGCATTCATAAATTCTTTATACATCTATTTAAGAAAAATATTTAAATAAACATATTATAAAAGGAAATTATAGGAAACAGCTATAATAATTATTTAAAACTACTTTATTTAATTTAGCTTTTATTATATTCAATTTAATAAAGGATGAACTAATAGAAGGGAGCTAAATATAGATAATCAGTCATTACTAAAATATAAAAGTTAAATTAAATAATTATAGAAACCTTTTTCAACTATACTTTACTAGTGAAAATTAAGTTAATAAACATTTTTATATCTCAATAAACAAATAAAATTTAAGTTATGATAATTGTTATAGAAATATATAAAATGTTTAAGAATAGATTAGGTAATCCTTTTCTAAAATATAAAAGATTATATAATTTATAAGTATAAATTAAGATATGAAGTATTAAAATAAATTATTTCATTAAGTTTATAAAAATTATCTAAAGCTATTTAATCAAATATAAAATTGATATATCGATGCTTATTTAGATAAATTATAATCACTCCTTCAATCATATAGATTTAATCTTTTTACTATTTAAGAAATTAAGGATATTTTAAAAGAAAATTCAAACAATTAGGTATCTTAAAATTTAAATAAATAAATGCTTAATTAATTAATTTTATATCTATCTCATAAAAACCTTTAACAAGTATAGATTTATTCTAGAATTATAAAATTTATATACAGCTAATTAGATTAATATTATGAATAAATATTTTTTTTATAGGACTCTTAGAAATAAAAGTTAAATGACTTTATATGAAATAATTTTGCTTTTTTTTTAAATGATGAGATATTTTTATTTTAGGATTTATGAGTTTATAGAGTATATAAATTTTTATATGAGATTTTATTTGCTAGATTGATAGAATTTTAAGATTCAATCTATATAATCTATTAAAACTCCACAGCAGTATTCTCTGACAGATCTACGAATAAGATTATAATTTTAGACCAATAAATAATAATTCAGAATATCTATTATAAAAATAGCTTAATCCATTAGATTTAATTGAAAATAGATTATTATTATATCTTTATTATTTAAGATATTTTACCTTTAGCTTACAATTTTTATTAATCTTAAGAGACAGATAGTTAGTTTTAAATTTAAAATACAGAATCTTTAAAATTTAACTATATACTAAATATAAAAATAAAGTATTATATTCATTACATTTATAATTTTAATAATTATAAGTATATCTATCTTTATAGGTGTAATAAGCTTAAATTATAATATAATACTTGTAAGGTATGATTTCATTATCCCTTTAAAAATAATATAACTTTATAAATATTTTCAATTTTCTTTCCTCTTAATAAACTAAATCTCAGCTAGAAAATGTGATTATAACTGTATTAAAACAAGTGTTATAAATCATACCTTTTGCTTCTTAATTACTTGATTGCAAACATTTATAGATTTTATAATATTTACCCTCTAACTTTAGTGTTGTGTTAAGAGAATTATACTTTAACTATAAAAATTAGAAATGATAGTCTTTGTTATCTAATAATTTTTATTATAAACTTATAATCCATTAAGTCATTCAAAGTATCTTAGTCATGTTATTTTTCATTCCTTCTTTTTTCAAATATCTACTACAGGCTTTCTAATATCAGTCTAAATTAAATAAAAAAGGATAGAGATATAAAGAGTAAGTTGAAAGAAAGGTTTTGGCTAATTTAATGATGAAAGCATTTCAAAGTTTTCTTATTACTATCTTATTTGAAATTTGTTCTTAGTAAATTACCTTCAAATTAATTATCTATCTCTTAAGATAACTCTTAAAGCAACCTTTAAAAAATAAATTAGCTATAAAAATGTTTAGTTTATATCATTCTTTAATAATTAATTTTAAGAATCATCAAATTAAAGTCTACTTATGATTATGCATTTTCTAAATAAATCTTATTGATCTAACTTTGTTAGACTGCATGTAGTTTTAACTAATTGAAAATAATAGCATATAATTAATTTGATATTTATCTAAAATGCTTTTTCTTAGTTGAAAAATAAAGAAAAACTTAAATCTAAAAGAATAAAATTAGCAAGTTTTAGCAATGTAATTAAATCCTAAAAATAGAAAAGAGAATCCTACTTATCCTGAGTTACTTAATTAAATAAATCACTTAAATAAAAGAATTAAATTAATAATCATTAATTTAAATATAAAAATAGATATTTTATCAATTAAGCGAAATTTGGGAAAAAGTTAAAAAAATTTATTGGCAAACTTAAAAAAAAGTTTTTAACAATTATTCTAATTTAACACAATAATAAAAAAGCTTAAGTAATTAAATTAAAAATATCGTGAAAAGACAAGAAATAATTTATTTTTAATTTAAGGATTTTATATTTTCACTTAGAGTAAATTAAAGGTATTTAAGAAATTCAAAACTATTAAGCAGCTTCTAATTGGTTAAATCTTAATAGCTTTTAATTTAAATTATCTTTAATCATCAAAGCATCATATTATTTAATAAATGCTAATAAAGAGAAATGATAAAGATAAAACTAATTCACTAAAATTAAATAAAAATGTTTTCCTTTTGGTATATTTAAGCTATTTAATTAAATCATTTTTTAGTCAAATTTGTTATAAACTTAATACTTATATTAGCTTAAGAAATTAATCAGATATAAACTTTATTACAACTATTAAAATATTAATTAAAGTAGTTATTAAAGGGAAAATAAAAGAAATAGTTGAATAAACAACTAAGATAAAAGTGGGGTAATAAATTGGAGATTTCTTTATCTATGTTTATTTTAGAAATTTATTTTAAGGTAGGTATTTATTCTAAACATTATACTCAGCTCTGATTAGATATATAAAATAAAGGCTATCTAAACTAAATTTTTTTATAAGTCTTTGAATAATTTTTTTTTAATTTGGACTGCTTACATTTATCTCACAAAAATATAAATAGATAATTGTAGCATAGTAATAGAAACAATTTATCTAAAATACAAATATGGCAATTATATTTTGTAATAATTTTATTTAGAATTTATTTTTAAGATTCAAGTTGAACTGGATAAACTTCAATTTCTTAATTAAATCTTATAGAATAACTAAATTTAGTTTATTTTAAACTTTCTTCTTTATGAGTTATATCTTAATTATCAAATTTGATTTTAAATATATTTATTACTTTATTTTTTCCTTTTTAGATTTAATTTTTGCTTCTTTGAGAATTACAAAACTAAAACCTTTTATGACTAAAAATTAAAAAATTTAAACATCTTTTGGTTTATGAAAATTATAAGAAAAGTGAAGATAATAATTAGCAAAAAGCTATTAGATTGAATAAATAATTTACCATGAATTGTAAGAATAATAAAAAAAGCTATTTATCAAATTTATTTTTAAGTTAACTTGCTCATTATTTTATATCCTTCAAATTTAAAATAATTGTTTATTTTATATATGGTTAGATTCTAAATATGTTTAAGCGATATTTACAATTAAATAGGTATCTATTTTAAGATACAATTTCAATTATTTATCTAATGCTTATTAAAATAAATATTAAAGGCTTTAATTTTATTTTAAAAGGAAATGCTAATTTTTGCTTTTTTTATAAAATTAAAAGGATAATATTATAGACTTTTTTTATAGTTAGTTAAAGCTTTTTATAATCTTAATAAAATAAATTTTAGAATATCAAATCTTTAATTAATTATAAATAATCTCTATAATTTGGATTTAGTAAAGTAGATAAAATTAAGTTTAAATTTAAAGATATTTATTAATAAACAAAGCCTTAGGTTATTATTATTAATGTTCACTCTTTAAGACTATTTATTTCAACCCATTTGATAAAAAAATAAATTTAGGCCTTTTAATCAAATAAAATATCTTAAATATAGATCACTCTATAACTAAAGCATAATACTCTAGTAAAAAGTTATTTCTAAGAGTGAAGCCTAAAATTAAAAATACAAACAAAACTTAAAGCAAAAATATGGTAATTATATCTAAAAAATTATAAAAGAAGCAGAATAGCTTTAATTTCAGTATAGTGGGTGTAATTTTTTTTAATGAAAATTAATAATAAATTTATAAATATAAAATGAAGAAAAATTACATAATTAATAAAAGAGAACTAAGAGAAAATAAAAGAATAACTAAATATAAAATTATATAGAAAAATAGTTTAAATCTTCTCATTTATAAATATCTTTAATTGGTTATGATAATTATAAATAATTGAGTAATAAAAGTATAAATAAAGAAATCTTATAAAAGAAAAATAGTTTTTTTATTTACTAAGTTTGCTAATTAGATTAAAAATAAAATAATTATAAAATATCTATATTAATAAAATAATTTATAGTAAAAACTTCTTAATATAAGTTACTTTTACTCATTTTAAGCTGAGTTTAAAAAAGAGATATTAATAACTACATCTTTTATATGAAATTTATTTTATAATTTCTTTAATAAAAATAATGAAAAATTATTAAATTAAAGGAAAATAATTAAAGAGTTCATTTCAAGTTTATTTTTGACTAGTATGCTTTGATTTATGATTTTTCTATTTTTTCTTGATTTTTAATGAGATAATTAATATAATTAAGTATTGTAGATTTAATTCCCTTTCTTAAATTAAAAGAAGCTTGTATACTTAATAAAATACTCTATTAGAAACAATTTTAAGTAATCATTCTACAGGGATATTAAATAAATAATTACTCTTAAAAAAATAAATTAAGACAATCTCAAAATTAAAGAACTCAAAATAAAAAAATAGATCAAGATTCTATTATTCTAATTTAATGTAGATTATGGAAAAGAAACCATATAACTTTTAGCTATTTTAGCAAAGTGAGTTACTTTTCATTTAATCTAACTATCCTTGAAAAAATAAAATAATTATGCACTACATAATTTCGTAATAAAG
Organism: Loxodes magnus; assembly: GCA_946699065.1. Lineage (NCBI taxonomy): Eukaryota > Ciliophora > Karyorelictea > Loxodida > Loxodidae > Loxodes > Loxodes magnus. The sequence goes on along the minus strand of CAMPDV010001954.1, from coordinate 80,133 downwards.
TAGAAGATTTAATAAATTAATACTTTAATACTTTAATATTTTAATATAACTAGATAATTAGAATGAAAGCATGTATTTTTTAATTTTGAAATAGTAAAGAAATTAAATTATGAAATAACTAAAGATAATTAATGAGATATCATAATTGAACTATCTTAAATTAAATAGACTAGAACATTATTAACCTGAAATAATTATTATCTTGCAGAGCAATTGTAGGATATAAATTCTAAAAAAACTAAAGATTTTCTCCTATTTCATTTAAGTTTTATATAGATATATCTTAATTTAAAAATTAATTAAACTATCTGAAAACTTATATAAAAAACTAGCATTACATTGAAAAATTTCAACACTAAAAATAATAAAAATAATTGTATTTTTAAATCCTTTAGATTACTAAGAGAGAATTCTATAAACATGCTTAAAAATATAAAGAGAAGCTTCCATAGATAAATGATTAATTACAATATTTAATTCATCTTTTCTTATTTTGTTCATTAAGTTTTTCTAAAAGGATTGAATGACTATAAAATAATTTTAATATGTTGGAACGAGATAAAAATACCAAATTTAAGGATTTTAGTTATAGATTTATTTAAATCTGGATAATTACCAGTTAAAAGGATTCCTTAATCTTATAAAACTTAATAGTTGCCAGGTTTTTAAATTTTTTTAAGTATTTTATTTAAAAAATAACTAAATATGAGAAGGCATAACAATAAAGATTAATTTACTCTCGAAATTAATAATTATAAGGATGACAATTTTATAGATTTACTAAAAGTTGTAAAAAATTAAAATAATTGTAGAAGCCAAAATTATATTTTATTTCTATATACTCATAATTCGTCTGAATCTATAAATAAAAACAATTTTTTTATTTTATACAGTTCATTTATAAAATTTACTCATGTAAAATAGCTTTTTAAAGATATTCATTATTAACCTTTTTCTAATTATGAATCTTAAATTAAGTTTTTATTTTGCTTTACTTTATAAATAATTTGAGTAAATTTGAATAAATTTATGAAATTATTCTTAATAATAGCTTTAAACTATGTAAAATATTAATTTTGTTATAGAATTTCCCCTGAACTAGCTATTTTTTGGTTTTTTCTCTTATGCCTTTTATGCTATTTACGAATTTTATTTTTTCTTTAGTCAGCTTTATCTTTTTATCTCTGTTTTTCACTTTAGTAATCTTACATTTCTCTCTCAGACCTCTCTTAAGTAAATCCTTAGTTTCTTTCTGTCTATTAAAAATCCTTTTGAAATTCATTTTTTCCTGGCTTCTTACTGCTTTTGTTTTTATTTTTAAAGCGATATGCCTTTGCTGCTTTTGAATCTTTTTTTTGAACCTTTAAAGCATTAGATTAAAAATCTATTATGGTTTCATCAAAAATTTATGAAATATTCTGTTTGTTAGGCTACTGCTAAGGTTATATTTACTCCATCATCAACCCTAATGTACTTAATTGCTTTGTGTCTTATATTTTATTTTTCTTTTTATTCCTCTAGAGGAAATTTCTAATATTAACAATAAGCAGACACAGTGTAACGATGAAAATGAAGCAGCTAGAAAAGTACATGACAAACTATCCTAATTAAACTGCTTAATCATCTCAGATTTAATCTAATCTTCTATTGCTTTCTTACTATATGAAATAACAGTTAGTCATGTATAAAGTTATTAGAAACACTTCTACTATACACTCGAAGTAGTTCCTCTTAGAATTTTAATAAGGTTTGCAAATAAGCAGAAACAAAATCTAGAAAACGCATAATGAATTTATAATAGCTATTTGTGCCTCAGGATATTCGAATAAAACTATGAGGAAATATGCTAAGATGAAACGTCTTACTAAGAAAAGAATATAATAAATAGCTATTTTATTTGGCTAAAAATCTTGGAAGAAGATGCTATATTTTTTGCTTATATCAGATATTCTTTCAGTGATCTTTGCTTTATTTTACTCTGACTTTTAGAGTTTGTAAAATGTATAAACTCCTCTAAAGCCTAAAATTATAAATAGAATTTAAATTATCTGTATGATAAATTACCATAAAAATGAAGGCAAGCATTATATTTACAGTTTCATATATAGAGCTGAAGTCTAAATAATAAATCTGAATAAAAATAGCGAAACTCAAACATATGCTCTGTCCAAAATAGAAATTTATTAAAGTATCATAGTGATATGCATTATGAAGCTTATTAAAAACGGTAACGTTTTTGAAGCAGGAACTTAGTAATTAGAATAAAATTTTCAAGAAAATGGAGAAAGTAAGCATGATAAAAGTATTCATCGCATTAGCTATAAAAGCGAAACTTTCATAGTTGAGTCTTCTTCAGATCTGATGTTCTACTAGTAAACTTGATCATTTAATATCCAAAAAGTCTGTATTTAGTCCAAAGGGTATTTTCAAGTTGAAATTTTGAAAGTAATAATTATTCAAATTTTCTGGACGAGGGACATTTATATATGCATTAAGCATAATCATTTGAGTAATGAAGGCAACATATCAAAAGGCTTGAAAGTAATTATTTTCTACAAAAGTACTTGCAATTACTACATTTTCTGACGCAAATGCTACGAATTAGCTATACTTTACAAAGTTTGCTGTTCATTCTGCAATCCTTTCTTCAGAGTTAGTAAGATTTTCATTCTTATTAGGTTTCAAATTGTTCTCTTAATTTTTCTCAATGCATTCATTATTTGAAAGTGTAAAATTTATCTAGCACTAAGAGCATTCTATCGACTATGAAAGATTTCAGGAACAAAACTAGCAGTGAGGAATTATTATTTCGCAAGATTAACAAGTTTTATTGATATTTATCTAGTCTTATTAGCATTTGCTAACACAAGAAGTTTCTTGAAAAAGAAAATAAGGATCGTAGCATTCTAAACATGTTCTTCTTTCAATATCGCAGAATTTACAGTTATCGATCTTTTTGGAACACTTTTGACAAATGGAGTTCTGAATGTAGTAAGTTTAATTAGGACAACTTTCTATGCACATATTATCAAACAAAACATAAGATTCCTAACATTTAATACACTCAGTGCCATTTATATTGCACATTTCGCAATTGCTTATGCTCTAATTACATAGTTAGCAACTTTAACTCTCTTCATAATAAAAATTGCTTGGACAATTTTAAACACATTTATTGCTAAATAAAAACCAAGGTTCAAAGCATTTTTTGCAGATATCTCCATTTGAATTGCATTCTTAGCAATTTTCTAACTTATTTTCGCATTTTTGGCAAGTAGAACTTTCAATAAAAAACGTTTCGTCAGGACAGTTCTAGATACACTAGTTTTCGAATAAAAGAAAAGGATTTTTGCATTAAAAACACTATGATCCATTTAAATTGCATCTTTAACAGTTTTCTATTGAGGAATTACAGCTTAAGCAAATAAAATTCTCAACATAAAAGCTATCGCTAGAGCAACTTTAAACGCATTAATTCTAAAATAAAAGTAATGGCTGTTAACATTTTGTACATAAAATTCCAGTTATATCACACGTTTCGCAATTCTAAATTCTAGATTCGCATTTGAAGCAAGTTTAGTTACTTTAAAAATATGTTTCGTTTGGGCATTTCTCTACACACTAACTATTGTATAATAATCAAGAATTTTAGCACTTAGAGCATATAGTTCCTTGTTAATTACACTCTTCGCAATTTAAAATGGTTTTATTACAAAACTCGCATTATTTATTATTGTCTTAGTCTTATTATGTTATAGGGCATGTACTATTACATTCTTATTCTACTGATAACTTTAAGTTGCAAACACATGAATCCACTGAAAAATCACCTGTGGAGTAGCATTGGATACAATTATTAGAATTAGGTCCAAAGCATTTGGAGCATTAAGAGTTACATGTAATAGAACTTGTCTATTGAAAGCCCTAATCAAACTACTCTAAAATTAAATTAAAGTCGACAATGCCTAAATATTAATTTTTATAATATCTTAATGAATAAGTAGTCCCAGTAAAACTCCAAGATTAAGATTAACTTCCTTAATTTATTACAAAACTTGAATTAAAAGGCAATAGTTATCCTAAAGATTCTGTTAGAGTTTAAAACTAGTTATTTATCTTTGAATGAGTTGCAACAGCTAAAAAGCTTCCTTAAGTATTAATTGCACATCCAAAGAATAGTCAAATATCACTAACAAACATCATATCTAACTAGAAAGAAGTAACATTTCTAATATTTTGATTTATTTTGAAAGCAGTTTTCTAATTTGTTTAGTTTTATAGCAAACCGAATTCAGTATAATTCTTGGCACCATCATAAAATTGAATGAAATTACCCCAAGAAGCCACTTATTTACTAGAGTTAAATTTTAACCAGGCTGTAAAGCTAAATTAAAGTCCCTACGGATCTTAGCCATATTAAGAAAAAGTTTTAGAAGGCAATGAGTTAGTATCTCTTTAAGTTGGAACATTTGGATCAAGTATATCAAAAAATGTTAACTAAGGTGAAGCTTAAGAGATAAGGAAATAAAAGATAATTAAAGAGATTGACATTTTATTTATAGATAGTTATGCTTATATCAATAATAAACATAGATGTAAGCTATTTAATAAATTTAACTAACTTAAATTTACATCATCAATATATCAAATATGGGTAGAAAATAAATCTCAAATGACTTTAATTTTAACTCTAATCTACAATAGCAAGCTTTCTCAAGATATTATAAAAATTCATAATATGATAAATAATACTTGAAGTAATCAAGACAATTGGATAGAAATATAGTGCTTGCATTTTAAGCAGTTCTTAAATTTATTTTGTTATACTTTAAATTTAACTATTTATATCCTTTTATTTCAAATTTAAAGTGAGTTAGAAGTTTAATACCTCGAAATCTTTTAAAAAATAAAATAGGGATGATGTGTTTACAATTCATTAAGTTTAGATAAATTTTAAATTAATGATAATTCAGAGAAATAAGTTTAAGTTATGTTAAATAATGAGAAAAGAAGCCACTTTTAAAATTTGTTGTAGGCAAGATCTTTTAATAATAATTTGTTTGTTTTATCAACTTTAATTATTTTAAATATTTTTGGTTCTTAACTTCACTGAGATTTCCTATAAACACATAATTTAATTTTAGAACTTCTCAAACTTTCTTTCTAAATATAGATGCTAATATGCTACACAAATTCTAAATCTTTTTTGCTCTTATGAATTATGGTATTGTTAGTTAAAAATAGCTGCTTTTGATATTATTTTGGTTTAAAGTTAAAGTTGAGCAATTATTTATCTTAAAGATTTATTTTAATAATTATATTTCTTCAACACTTGCATGAGCATAATAATTTTTTACTCTTTTATTTGTAGAGATTTCTAAATATCTTAGTAAGCTAAAATAGAGAATAAACTCTTTTTAGCATTTATTATTTTTTATAATTTTATAGCTTTCCTATTATCATTTATTTGGTCAAGCTTAAACTTAAATTAATTCTACTTTGTAAAAATTAATTTTTCTCTTTATTTGCAACATAGTAAACATCTAGTTTATCTCTTATTAAGGTATTTTCTTGATAATAATTAGATTTAATTGGAGTATTATTTCTCAATTTTGCTACTACTTTTCCATTAGGCAACAAAGAAAATAATGATAATATGTCTAATTAATTATTCTGACGTGCTGCTTTTAATTTTTCATAATTTGTGATAAAAATAAAAGCTTTAAATTAGATTCTGTAGACAGATCTACTAGCTAAGAAATATTAATCATATAGCAAGTATATAAAGCATTTACTCTTATATTTATCAAATTAAATACTATAATATTGGATAGTGGAATATCTTGATAGTTCATCAGTCTATTGAAGAGTCCATATCATGATGGTTTAACAATCTCTAAATCTTATATCAAACTTGTATATAAATAATAGAAACTAGCTAATAAAAGATAAAATATAAAATAAAAATTTACATTTAATAAATGATGCAAAATATCAAGGTAAAAGAAAAGGAAATTGTCAAAAGCAACTAAAATTACAAAGAATTTGAAATAATAATCTTTAAAGCTTAAGCACATCAACTAATTAAAGCCTGAAGACTATTAATAAAATTCTAATATAAATTAAGGATTATAGATAACAAAGCCTGAAAATTTTATAAAATTATACTATTATTTAAAGATGTTTTTCCTTAAATAAAAAGATAAATGTAATGATAAATAGAATGTCAGAAGCACTAAATTAATAGCAAACTAGATAATTTTTCAACTTTTAAAAATTAAAATAAAAAGATAAATTAGATAACTAAGCTATAAATAATAGAAATCTAAAGAGCTTATAATCTATAATCATATAAGTCGATTTATGATCTGTAGCGGTGAAGATATTTAAAAAGTGTTCATAAAAATAAAAATAATTTAATTTTTTACTACAATTGAATTAAGAACTGTAGAAAAATAATTGATATACCCTTATGTTCATAAAAGCTTTATGGCTTTATTTAATAATTAATTTTATTATTTCTATTATTACAAAGCTAAGAATTTTAATACATAGATAATCTTATTACTTTTATAGAAAACTAATGAATCTTTATTTTTAAGCAAGAAACAAATATTTTCTATTCCATCATAGTTTACTACATAAACTTTAAAAAATTTCAACATTTTAACATCATACTTAAATGAACATCTATATATTGATTTTACTTTTTAATTAAATAGCTTTAGATAATTTTTATAAACTTAATGAAATAATTTATTTTAATACTTTATATCTTTATTTATGCTCATAAATTATATCATCTTTGTATATTTTCGAAAAAATTAGCCTAACCTATTCTTTTACTTTATATACCTATCTATAACAATTATCATAATTTTAATTTTATTTCTTTAGGAGAAATAAAAATGTTTATTAACTTAATTTTACTAGTAAAGTATAGTTGAAAAAGGTTTCTATAATTATTTAATTTAACTTTTATATTTTAGTAATGACTGATTATTTATATTTAGTTCCCTTCTATTAGTTTATCTTTTGTTAAATTGAATATAAATAAAAGTTAAATTAAATTAAATTAGCTTTAAATAATTATTATAGCTCTTCCTATAATATTCTTTTATAATAATGTAGAGATAAACATTAAATAGATGTATTTTTAAAGGTTTATGAGATTTTAGTAATTAAGTACAATTTTTAAAAAGACAGTTGAATAAAAAAATAATATAGGTATAACCAAAAATTTCTAATTATTAAGTATATTTAGATTATTCTTTTAATTTAGATAAATAAATAGCTACTTTTATTAATGTAGAGAAAATGTTTTATTCCATAGAAATAAGAATACTATAACAATAACTTAAAAGAAATGGAATCATAATTGCATTCGAATCATTTTACTAAAATTTAGATTTATCATTTCTTATATGGAAACATATTAAAAGTCTTTAATATAACGATGGAGTTTCACAGAAAGTTCACATGAATCAGTATTAGGTCTATTGTATTACGATATTGTAATTCGTTATTTAGAAAATAAAAGTAGCTAAATAGGATTTAAATGTATGAATTTAGATAAAAGCTTCGCTTGTATAATATGAGATGGAAAACAATTTTAATATCAAAATCAAGAAAAAAACACAATAATTATTAAAAAAAACTAAAACATTTTTCGACTGAACATATATATTTCTATGTTTGAAGCTAATTAATTTTTGAGGAAATATAAAAATAACGAGCTATAACTAAATTTTAAGATTGGAATTTCACTAATCATATAAAAATAATAAGTCACGTATTTATGAGTACTTTTGCATTAAAAAAAGAAAACTAAAATTCCTTTAAATAAATAACCTAAAAATATCTAGCGGCAAAGAAAAAAAAATTATTAACTGCTAAGTTATAAAAACGTGAAATCATGGCGTTTCACAAACCACTTACAAAACTTTTTGCATCTCCAAAGTAGAATATGGAGGTTAATAAGTACTTGAAAGTAGCAAAATGGAATTTCTGCCATAATGGAAAGAATAAATACAAGTATGAGATTTAAAGCTAGAAAAGCATTCTAAACAAATATGTAAATCTTTAACGAATCATGCTATATAGATCTTATTTGAATGCTTTTATAGTATATTATGGCATTGAAATTTTTTATTCTTTTTTATAAAATTAGAAAAGAAAGTATTGAATTCCCTTAATTGAAAATCAGAAATTTATTGAGAAATATAAAAAAGAATAAAATACTTTGATGATGCTTAGCATTTATTTATATTTTATAAATAAATATGATTATAGAACGCGCAACTCTTTCAATATTTATATTAAAGAAGAAAGCTCTCATACTTCTTGTTGTCATTCTAGCTGTTCAATGAGTCATATCAGCTACTTCAAATGGGGAATGGGGCTTCATCTTATTAAAAATTATTCTTGGATCTTGAACCAAACACTCCAGCCTTCTTGAATAAGATCCAAATAAGAATTATTAATTAAGTCATTAGAAGACTCGTCAGTAAACGTTCATACTGCTAGCGAGGACCCTCTAATAAACTAGGCTTGTCTCTTCCGAGCTTGTCCGCCCTTTCCCATGGTGGCATCTAGGGCGAGATTACTCACAATGCAGTATACACTACACAAGATTACCTGCTAGTTATCCTGACTGCGTCTGAAATCCATATTTTATACATAATAATAATTTATTAATGTGATGTCTTCCTTTATTAGGTTAATTATGGTTAATGCAAATTGTTTTAAAAGTTCATGGGATCGTTCCGTTCTTCACTATAATTATTTTCTTCTTATACAAAAGGCTTGAGATAATTTAACCGTTCTTTATCATAGGAATCTTGCTCCAATCTCAATTAAATCCAAACATTTATATTATTCTTCTTTTTTGAGAATATGGTATATCTAATAATAATTAATCTCCACCGCATATCTTTTTCTTGTAAATTTTTCCTTCTGGGGAGCGATATAATTTAGTCATTCTATTTCATAACTTTTAGCATGAAATTTATTAGAATTTATTCAAGGTTATTACTTTTTTCGATTTATTATATCTTGAGATCCGTTTTTCCAATTGTACCTTAAATTAGACTATGAAGGGTTTAGTGTCTTTTCTGTTTTTATCCAAGTGTCTTCATTCTGGAGTTGGATTACTGTGATTGCCAAAGAACTAATTTGGTTACTTTTAATTTTTTGCTTTTTATCTATTTGAAGCCATTATTTTTACGGTAAATTAAATACCAATAATATTTATAATGTTTAGAGGAGATTCTAAATTTAAAAGCTGAAAAAGTAAGAATAAGAACAGACAAGGAACACTGAAAGACTTTTGGTATAAGAAAGAAATACAATATCTTCTTCCCTTTTAAGCGAGAAAACTAGATATTTATTATAATACAAAAAATGGCTGGCTTCAAGAAAGGTTTTTTTACCACCTCCTCAGAGTAGGAGAGAAAACCTGAAGCATCATCTCTAACCACGTCTTAGCTTTTACTAACCCACTCTTCTTCCTAAGATTTATTAGATCCTCAGAAAATAATTTTTGAAAACTTCTAAAAAATGCAAAATGATAATAACGAACTTTCCATACAACTTAATTCACTGAAAGAATAAATTTAATGCCTGGTCAATAACGTGAACACGCTAAGATAAGAAAATAGTAACTACAAGACTGAACTCAGTAATCATCCTTAGTTATTAGAATTTAACTAGAGAATCAAGCAGACAGAAGAAAAATTAAACTAATTCGCTGAGATTACTGAGAGTCTGTTTCTAAAAAATCTCTCTCACAACGACCCTATGGATATAGAGCCAGCAATTCAACCAGCAAAAAGAAATAGAATGAAGGAAAAACCTAAATGCTGGTTCTGCAGAAAACCTGGTCATTTTGTAAGACAATGCTGGAAATATTAAAATAAACAAAATGAAGAGAATAAAAAAATTTAAAAAACATTGAATAAATTAAGCAGATTGTATGTTACTCAAGAGGGTAAAATTTATACACTTAAGATAACAAACGTAAAAAATTAGTAAATCGGTCCTGAAGAAAATATATGATTTAGACCCTAGTAAATAATTGGAAAAGAACTAGATTTTAACCAAATTTCTATAATAAAACCTGGAGAAAAAAGTAATAGTCGATATGTAATAATGAAGCATAAGACAGAAGAAGACTATGAAGAATATATCCAGAATTCCTTTTTTTTTAACATTTATAAACATTATATCAGTGATGATCCTAATGAAAGGTGGTATCACTTTAATTAATTATTAATATTATATATTAATTATTAATGCGGATTCCCAAATTTGAGCTTCTTAACTTAGGAAACTTCACTGAAACTTAGACCATTAATAAAGGGATGAAAAAAAAGATAGTTTAATCAGATGTTTGGGAAATTAAGTACCCATTATTACTATATCTTCCACTGCTTTGGCTGATTCTTGGGACCTGGAACAGAATGACATTTGGTGGTCGAAATGACTTAAGCTCTTACTTTTTTTAACTTAGAAGGACTTAAATCAGCTGTTGTATTTACTACAAGATTTGGAATTCCTCTATTATCCACTCTTTCCAGCCTTCGGAGAGAATTACAAGACGTAAGAATAAGAATAAGAAGGGAATCAAATTTTTGATTTTACTAAATGGAGAAGAGAAAAATTATTCTTTTATCTATTAATGGTGAACCAAGTTAATTTATTTATACTCTTTTCTTGGTATGACGTTTTATCTTAACATGCATCTTCATGGTTTTATTTGAATATCCTGAGGCACAAATAGCTATAATAAATTTACTATGAGTACTATAGATTTTGTTTCTACTTATTTGTAAACCTTATCCTAAGAGGAAATTTTTTTTAAGATATAATGAGAATATATACAATTTTTATATGTATGACTAACTGTTACTCCACATAGTTAGAAAATAATTGAAATTTAGAATATATCTGAGAAGGTAAAGCAGTCTGATTAAGATAATTTGCTATTTACTTCTCTAGTTGCTTTATTTAAGTTATATCGATCTGTCTGTCTTTTGCTTATAATAGAAAATATGCTCTAGATGAATAAAAAAATATATAATAAAAATGGTTGGATGGATTGAAATAACGATGAATTAGATACAACTCTAGCAATAGCATACATAACTTAATATTTCACTAATTTTTTATGAAACTATAATTGATTTTTATTTTAGCAAGTTAAAATTTAGATAAACATTTTCTATGAAGTTAAAAAAAGAAAAACCATCGTAGTAATAAGCTAGGAAAAGATAGTATGCCAATTATTTTAAAACAAAAGAAAGAAATTAAAAAATAACCAAAGATAGGACTTAAAGAGTAATGTAAGAAAATAAAAGTAAAAGATGGAATAGAAAAAAGAAAAACTGATAAAGAGAAAATTAAAGTCGCTAATAAAAGAAAAATCCATAATAGAAAAAAAATCTGATTCAGTTGAAGATCTATAACAAAATAGACATTATACTGTTTATAGTTCATATTAAAATAATAATTAACAATGTTAAAATAAATAAAAATAAACAATAAAAGCATAATTAAAGTTTAAGCAATATAGTTTATATTTTGAAAAAAATAAAACAAAATAAATCTATTTTACAAAGCTTCTTTTTATAAAGGATTGAAATAAAGCATTAAAGATATAATTTAAAATTTGTATAAATATCACTAAAGTTACTAAGTATAAATACAAAAGTTAAACTTAATTAATCTCTTATATATAGAAATTTATTCTTTGATTTATCTACTTTCAAAAAATAAAAAGGAAACTTTATTATTTTATATATCTCCATAATTACAAGGCATTTGAGAATATGCTGCATCAATTAATTTGAAAATAATTATTTGCTAATTTTCCTAATAAAAACATGAGGAATCCTCTTAGCTTGCTTTTCAACTATATATAATAATTAATTAATTAAACCTCTAAAATATATAAACTAATATTGCTCTAATACCCTAATTTAGTTAATTTTAATTGATACTCAACTTTATTAATAAACCTAATAGCTTAAATGAGAAAAGCTAAATTAAATAATAAATCTTAGTCTTTTAGAAACTTCTTATTTAGACTTGCTTAATAGTTTTATATATTTTATCTTAGTAATCTAAGTAATTTATTTCCATATGCATTAGTTCTATTTATTTCTAGTATAATCATTTTCAACTATATTTATACTTTTTTCTATTAAGCTTCAGATGGTTCAAACTAAATTTTATATTAAGATATCTCTAAATTAGTAAAAATAAAGCATGATAAAAGGCTTTAGTTATTTTATTTAAATATTTTATTTTTGTTTTATAAGGATATAAGTCTTAAAGGTTTACAATGGTATATTTACCTTTATAATTATAAATAGATTTTAGTTAAAAAGTAAATAAAAGATTTCTCTTAAGCCATTTTAATTTATTTAATAGCTCTAAATAGTAAATATAACCTTTAGCTTTATCTATTATACATTTTTAACTTTATGCTTTAATTCTAAATTATGAGATATATTAGTTATAAGTTTATTAGGCTTTAATTATTTAACCTACATTGGTAGTATATAACGAAATTTATTACAAATAGATAAATTATAATCTCTCCTTCAATCATATAGATTTAATCTTTTTTTATTTAAGAAATTAAAGATATTTTAAAAGAAATTTCAAACATTCAGGCATCTAAAAATTTAAATAAATAAATGTATAAAATTATTAATTTTATATCTATCTCATAAAAACCTTTAGCAAGTATATATTTATTCTAGAATTATAAACTTTATTTACAGCTGATTAGATTAATATTATGAATAAACATTTTACCTATAAAACTCCTTGAAAATAAAAGTTAAAGGACTTTATATGAAATTATTTTGCTTCTTTTTTCTAAAATGGTTAGTTATTTTTATTTTAGGATTTACAAGATTCATAGATTTTGTTATTGCATATATGGAATTTTATTTGTTAGACTGATAGAAATTTAAGATTCAATCTATATAAATCATTAAAACTTCACAGCAGTATTCTCTGAGAGATCTACGAATAAGATTATATTTCTAGACCAATAAAATAATAATTCAGAATATATTTTAGAAAAATAGCTTAACCCATTAGATTTAATTGAAAATAGATTATTATTTTGTCCTTATTATTTAAGATATTTTACCTTTAGCTTACAATTTTTTGATAATCTTAAGAGACAGATAGTTAGTTTTAAATTTAAAATACAGAATATTTAAAATTTAACCATATACTAAATATAAAATAAAGTACTATATGATTTACATTTATAATTTTAATAATTATAACTATATCTATCTTTATAGGTGTAATAAGCTTAAATTATAATATAATACTTGTAAGGTATAAATTCATTATCTATTTAAAAATAATTATAACTTTATAAATATTTTCAATTTTCTTTCCTCTTAATTAACTAAATCTCAGCCAGAAAATAAGATTATAGCTTTATTATAACAAGTGATGTAAATCATACATTTTGCTACTTAATTACTTAGTTTCTACATTTCTAGACTTTAGATTTTATTTTCTAACTTTAATATTGTATTAAGAGAATTATACTTTAACTAGAAGAATTAAAAATAAAAATCTTGTTTATCTAATAATTTTAATCACAAAACTTATAATCCACTAAGTCATTCATGTATCTTATTCATGCTATTTATCGTGTTTTCTTTTTTTGAATATCTACTTGAGGCTTTCTCAATATCAGTTTAAATTAAATAAAAAAGGATAGAGATATAAAAAGTAAGTTGAAAGAAAGTTTTTGGCTAATTTAAAGATTAAAGGATTTCAAAGTTTTCTTATTACTATCTTATTATAAACTTGTTCTTAGTAAAATACCTTCAAATAATTATCTATTTATTAAGATAACTCTTAAAGCAACCTTTAAAAAATAAATTAACTATTAAAATGTTTATTTTGCATCATTCTTTAATAATAAATTTTACGAACTGTCAAATTAAAGTCTACTAATGCATTTTCTTAATAAACCTTATTGATCTAAGAGATAAATTAGATGTTTACATTGTAGCAATAAGGAGAAAATAAATGTTCACAAAGCAGAATTAGATTAAATTTAAGCATAACAAAGTAAATGACAGAAAGAAGCTATAAAATAATAAAACAATAATTAAAACTAAAAAGTTATTATTCTCTATTTTAGTTTGCTAAGATACTTATAAATCTCTACAAATAAAAGAACAAAAAAAATTGTTGCATCAAATAGTGTTGAAGAAATATAATTCTTAAAATAAATCTTTAAGATAAATAATTATAAAACTTAAACTTCAAACCAAAATAATATCAAAAGTTTTTATTTTTAACTAATAATACCTTAATTAAAAAGAGAGAAAAAGGCATAGAATTTGTGAAGTATGTAATCATCTATATTTCGGAAGAAAATTTGAGAAATTCTAGAAAATCTCAATAAAGATAAGAACAAAAATCTTAAAAATAATTAAAGTTGATAAAGTAAATACTCTATTATTACAATATCTTGCCTTCTACAAATCTTATAAATGGCTTCTCATTAATAAACATAACTTAAACTTTATTTCTCTGAATTATCATTTATTTTTAATATTTATCTACACTAGTTATAATTATAAACACATTGTCCCATTTTTTTATTTTAAAAACTTTCGAAGTATTAAACTTCTAAATCACTTTTAAGCAGAGATAAAAGGATATATATAGTTGAATTCAAAGTATAACTAAATAAATTTAAGAGCTGCTTAAATGCAGCACTATACTTCTATCCAATTATCTTCAAGTATTATTTATCATATTAAGAATTTTTATAGTATCTTTAAATAAGAGAAAGCTTGATAATGTAGATTAGAGTTGAAATTAAAGTCATTTTAGATTTATTTTCTTCCCATATTTGATAATTTGATGATGTAAATTTAAGTTAGTTTAATTTATTAAATAGCTTACATCTATGTTTATTATTGATATAAGCGTAATTATCTATAAATAAAATGTCAGTCTCTTTAATTATCCTTTATTTCCTTATCTCTAGAATCTCAGCTTAATTAACATTTTTTGATATACTTGATCCAAATGTTCCAACTTAAAGAGATACTAACTCATTGCCATCTAAAACTTTTTCTAAATATGGCTAAGATCCCCAAGGACTTTAATTTAGCGTTACAGCCTGGTTAAAATTTAGCTCCAGTAACCAAGTAACGAATTGAGGCATTTTCCTTTAATTTTATCTTAATACTAATGCTTAGTATTTTGAATTCGGTTTGACTTAAGATTAAACAAATTAGCAAACTTCTTTCAAAATAATCCAAAGCATTACAATTGGAGATATAAAGTAATTAACCATCTCCTTTGTTAGTGATATTTGAGTATTTTTTGGATGTGCAATTAATACTCAAGGAAGCTTTTTTGCTGTTACAACTCATTCAAAGATAAATAACTAGTTTTAGACTCTATCAGAATCCTTTGGGTAACTATTGCTTTTTACTTCAAGTTTTGTAATAAATTAAGGAAGTATATCTAAATTTTGGAGTTTTACTGGGACTACTTATTCATTAAGATATTATAAGAATTAATATTTAGTCATTGTCGACTTTCAGTACATTTTAGACTAGTCTGACTCGGGTTTTATATCCGCAAATTCTATTACTTGTAATTCTTAATGTTTCAAATGTTATGGAATTAATTCTAATAATTGTATCCAATGCTATTCCCCATTAGATCTTTCAGCAGATACATGCATATGCAACTCAAAGTTATCAGTAGAATAAGTATGCAATAGTACATGTCCTATAACATAATAAGACTAAGACAATAATAAATAATGCGAGTTTTGTAATAAAACCATTTTAAATTGTGAAGAGTGCAATTAACAAGGAACTATATGCTCTAAGTGTTAAAATCCTTGATTATTATACAATAGTTAGTGTGTAGAGAAATGCCCAAACGAAACATATTTTTAAGATAGCTTAACTTGCTTAAAATGCGAATCTAGAATCTAGAATTGTGAAACGTGTGATATAACTGGAACTTTGTGTACAAAGTGTTAGTATCCATGATTCTTATTCTAGAATTAATGCGTTTAAAGTTGCCCTAACGATAGATTTTATGTTGAGAATTTTATTTGCTTAAGCTGTAATTCCTCAATAAAGAATTGTTAAAGATGCAATTTAAATGGATCATTGTGTTTACAATGCAAAGAATCTTTTATCTTATTCGAAAACTAGTGTATCTAGAACTGTCCTAACGAAACGTTTTTTATTGAAAATTCTACTTGCCTAAAATGCGAAAATAAGTTAGAAAATTGCTCAGAATGTAGTTCAAACGGAGGTAATTGCACAAAATGCTTGGAACCTTGGCTTCTATTTGACAAGAAATGTGTTCAAAATTGTCCAAGCAATCTTTATTATGAAGAGAGTTAAAGTTGCTAACTATGTAATTAGAGTATAAGTGATTGTGAAATGTGCAATATAAACGGTACTGAGTGTCTTAAATGTTAGGACCCTTATGTTTTGTTTGATAATATATGCAGTGAAAGTTGTCCTAATCAAACTTACTATATTCAGAACTCCATTTGTCAAAAGTGTTCATAAATGATCGAAAACTGTAAATTCTGCGATATTGAAAGAAGAGTATGTTTAGAATGCTACGATCCTTATTTTCTTTTTCAAGAAACTTCTTGTGTTAGCAAATGCTAATAAGACTAGATAAATATCAATAAAACTTGTTAATCTTGCGAAATAATTCCTTACTGCTAGTTTTGCTCATGAAATCTTTCATAGAAGATAGAATGCTCTTAGTGCTAGATAAATTTTACATTATCAAATAATGAATGCATTGAGAAAAAATAAGAGAATAATTCTAAATCTGGTAACAATGAAAATAATACTGACTCTTAAAATTAAGAAGAGGAATAGAACTAAGATTAATTTAAGGATATAAAAAAGAACCTTAATGACTTCTAAATTTCAAACTCAGAAAAAGATTTTATACAAAATTCTTCTGATATATCTACTGCTCTTGTTTACACTAGTGCTTTAGTAAGCTTAAGTTCTTTATTAATTAGCCTTTTTAGTAACTCTAAGTATTCAGCAAGTACTCCTAAATTTTTATAAGCTATTTTTATAACTCAACTCATTCTTATGAATGCATATGTTGATATATAAAGACCTGAAGTTCTTAACGCTTACTATTATACTAATGTTGATAATGATTAGAAACAGAATGGACTAAGTAATAATAATTTTATTGGTTTAAATCTAAATTCCAACTAATTGAAAATAGATAAATAAATTTATGTTTAACTTAATTACTAAAGCTACACTCTATTATCCAATTTATTTGAAGCTCTTTTCCTACTATTCATTTTACTTTTTATTGATTTACTACTCAAGATTATTGGACTCAAGTGTTGCAAGACTAAAATAGAGAAAATAAGAACTAAATTTACGAACAGAAACTACGTCTCAGTGATTTATAGTATTAAGGCTCTTCAGATTAATAATGCTGTTATGTTACAACTTTATCACTTTACTGTTTCTGATTTTTATTCTGGCTTAAACTCCTTCCTTGCTATCCTAGTACTGGTAAGTTTTTATATTTAGATTATTTAAATAGCATGCATTTTTCATAGCTTTCACGTCCTTAATAAATATTACAGTTTAAAAAATAAATTTTAGGAAACTAAAGAGGAGAAGACAGAGAAATAAATAGCATAGATTAAAGAAAAGTATATAGTTTACTTTGACTAAAAGAAATAGGATAACAAGATGCAAACACTTTACTAAACTTTCTTTCTAGTAAGGAGACTTTTTGTTTCTTTTGCAGCTATTATATTAGTAGAGATATAAGTAGCTTAAATCATATTATACCTTATTCATTGTTTAGTTTGGTTCTTTTATATAGTTTATTTCAAACCTTTTGAAAATATTTTGTAGTATGCTGTTGAGATAAGTGGAGAAATGGTACTCATTTTTATTTATTTCTTTAACTTCTATTTCGAAGCTAACAGTTATAGCACTTATACTTAAGATTGAAATACAGATGCGTAAACATTAGGAGTAGTTATTACAATAACATGTTGTCTTTTCACATTAATAGCTTTAGTAATATCACTTATATTTTCTTTTATAGATTTATATAAATCTTGGAAAAAAGGGAGATAAGAGAAAATGTAGTAGCAATAGGAGAATGAGTAGCTACAACAGCAAGATTTATTCAATAAAGATGACTCAAAACAAAAAGTTAACACGCATAACACAACAGTTATATAAAGTCAACGAGAAGGATTGGATAAATTTTGTTTTGCTTATGGAGATATAGAAGAGAAAAAAGTGCCTAAACATCACAAAAGACAGATCAAGAATAGAAAGTCAAGAAGTCATAAATCCGAGCATATTAGCCAAAAATAAACATGAAATTAACTCTTAAACTATTTTCCTTTAATTTTATAATTTTTCATTATTTTTTATTATAGAAACTATAAAATAATTTTAATATAAAAGATGTAGTTATTAATATCTCTTTCTTAGACTTAGTTTAAATTAGTAAAAGTAACTTGTATTAAGAAATTTTGGCTATAAATAAATTAATATAGATATTTTATAATTATTTTATTTTTAATCTAAGTTATAAACTTAGTAAATAAACAAAGCTATTTTTAATTTTCTTTTAGTAGCTTTCTTTATTTATACTTTTATTCTCAATTATTTATAATTATCATAGCTAATTAAAGATATTTATAAATGTGATGTTTTCATCTATCTTTCTATATAATTTAATATTTAGTTATTCTTTTATTTTCTCTTAGTTCTCTTTTATTAATCATGTAGTTTTTCATCATTTTATTTTTATAAATTTATTATTAATTTTACTAAAAAAGGATAAAACATTAAGTACTGAAATTGAAGTGTACTTCTAATTTTTCTATGGTTCTTTTATAATTTTTAGATATAATTACCCTATTTTTGTTTTAAGCTTTATTTTTAATTTCACCTTTCACTCTTAGAAATAAATTTTTATTAGAGTATAATACTTTAGTTATAGAGTAACCTATATTAAGATAATTTTATTTGATTAAAAAGCATCAATTTATTTTTTACCCAAATAAATAAAACAAATATTCTTATAGAGCGAACACTAATAATAATAACCTAAGGCTTTGCTTATTAATTAATATCTTTAAATTTAACTTAATTTAACTATTTTTACTAAATCTAAATTTAGTTAGGTTATTTATAATTAATTAGTTATCAAAGATGTGATATTCTAAATCTTATTTATTTAAAATTATAAAAGCTTTTAACTAACAACAAAAAGAAGGTTTATAATAATATCCTTTAAATTAAAAAAAGGTAAAATTAGCATTTCCTTTATAAATAAAACTAAAGCTTTTAATATTTACTTCCATAAGTAATAGATAAATCATTTAAATTTTATCTTATTTAATTGAAAATACCGCTTAAACATATTTCGAATCTAATTATATATAAATAATAAATGACTTAATAACTTTAAGTTGAAGGATATAAAATAATGTGTAAGTTAACTTAAAAATAAATTTGATAAATAGCTTTTTTATTATTCTTACAATGCATGCTAAATTATTATCCAATCTAATAGCATTTTGCTAATTATTATCTTCACTTTTCATATAATTTTCTAAAACCAAAAAATGTTTAAACCTTTTAGTCATAGAAGCTATATCTAAAATTCTAAAAAAAGCAAAAATTAAATCTAAATAAGATATAGCTCAGCAAAATAAAAATTTTAAATAAACTAAATTTTAGTAATTCTATAAGATTTAGTTAAAAAATTGACGTTTATTCCAGTTCAAATTGAACCTTAAAAATAAATCCTAAATAAAAGTATTACAAAATATAATTGGTACATTTGTATTTTAGATAAATTGTTTTTATTAACAAGCTACAATTATCTTTTTAATATTTTTGTGAGATAAATGTAAACAGTCCAGATTTAAATAAAATAATTTATTAAAGACTTAATAAAATTTAGCTTAGATAACCTTTATTTTATATATCTAATTAGAGCTGAGTATAATGTTTTAAATAAATACCTACTTTAAAATTTAATTTCTAAAATAAACTTAATGAAGAAATTTCCGATTATACTCCATTTTTAATTTAGTTGCACAACTTAATTTTTTCCTTTATTTCCTTTTAATAACTACTTTAGTTAATGATTTAATAGTTGTAATAAAGTTTTATATCTGATTCATTTTATTAAGCTACTTAAAGTATTAAGTTTACAACTATAAAGGGATTAATGAAAATTTAAGCTTTTACTTTAATTTAATTTCAACTAAAATTGAATGACAAGATAGAAAATTTATCTCATTAAACTTAATAGCTAAGATTTAATAAAAATTTTAGATATGTATATATTGATATTTGGAAGTAAAGAATAATAAATTGAAAAATTTATCAAAAATTAAAAAACATTTAAGACTTAGGAAAATTTAATTCTGCAATTTATTAGGCAAATAATCAATAGCTAAAGAAGATATTTATTTATAATAAGCGCCTTATTTTACTCTTATCTACTTGGCATAATTTTTATCTCATCCTCTTTCTATAGTAAACTAAGATTATCACTTTAAGTATTTTTTATTTTAGATGATTTGATGATAATTAATTCCTTTTTTTTGTAAAATATAAATCTTTTTGAAATAGTTAAAATTATTCTAAATTAGCTTATAGAGTTAAATAGGTATTAATTTATTATAGTTATGATATATCATTCTCTATTATTAAATTTTATATTTTTTATAAATTCTAACTTGAAAGCTAGGATAACTTAAATTTCTTATAAATTATAATTAATTTTTATTTAATATATCAATAAATTAAAATAAAATCAACTTCTATTTATTTTTATTCACTTTCCTCATTTTATAAGATAGATAAGTTTATATCAAATTTATATGGTTTACTAAAGATATTCAATCTATTGTTATACAAATATCTAAAATTATATATTTCTAATTATTTTAATCTAATGAATATTAATAATTTGCTTTATTGCTTTATTTTTATCTTTATTTTCATTAGCAATTATCAGCTAATTTATTTTTACATGGTATGCTTTAATATAATATCTTCTCACCAATTTATAAGCATTCCCTTTAAATCCCATTTAATAGTTATAATTTAATTTATTTATATTTATTGAAATTCTGATATAGTAATTTAAATAAATAGTTGTAATATCATTTTTAAATTAAAATAATTACAAGTTATTAATCTTAAAAATACATAATAAACTATTATACATTTATTACACATTTATGATTACTTGGAAAGGAGATAAATTTATTGCTTTTTAAACTTTTATATCAATACTTGATAAATAAAAGCAAAAATTATTATCAATGAGCCTTTAGAATAAAATTTAAATAATGCTAGAAAAAATAAAGACAAATGAGTTTAATAATTAGCGTAATATAGTTAGAATAATAAATTTATAATTAATACAACAAGCTTCTACTATATATTTTAGATAATTTATAATTTAAAATAAAGTTTTAAATTTAATTATTTAAATTATGAATAAGATGCTAAATGAATAATGAAGAAAAAATTAAAGAAGAGACTAAAACTTAAATTTAAAATAGTTTATTTCATGGTAATTTATATATAAAAAGAAATTAAAAATTCTACTTAGTAAAATCAGTCAATTTAAAGATTATTGTATGAATTTTAGATAAAAAAAATCATCAAAGGTTCTTGTTATATTAATGCTATTTTTTTATTGATATGAGAAGAATCAGTCTATTACAAATAGATTTAGATTATTTTATAAAATAACTTAAAAAAACTTAAAATAAATAAAATAATTATATATCATTGTAATGTTTACTAAATGAACTTAAATAAACTACTATAAATAAATTTATTCTCCTATCTTTCTGAAAGATTAGAATTTTCTATTTAATTATTTTTTCTAATTGTTTTATTTAAAAAATAATTATGGAACAATTTTATATTAAACAATTTAAGAGATTTAGTAATAATATAAATTAAATCAAATTGAGTAAAGGTATTTAAGGAAATCTTTCTTTTATAAAACTTTTCATTTACTCCTACTTTTTCTTTTCATCCACTCTATTTTTTTCCTTCTTCTTATATACCTTTTTATTTAAATTGATTACTATAAATATCTTAAAATTCAATAGGATATTACCTTTAGATGTCTTTATTTTCTTTTTGGTCTAAATTCTATTTTTTTCTATTTTTATTTGAAAATAGTTAAATTTAAATAATTTTATCCTCTAAACCGAAAGGATTTCATATAAAAATGTAGAATATAATTGAAAATTATATTGAAACATTTTGAAAAATTCCGATTAAAGCTAAAGTTATAACTCCTTTATACAAACTAATAATTGTTCTTTTTTCAGGTTGGTTTTTCTTTAAATAAAATAAATCTATATTTGTTTTTATATTGGTTATTTATTTAAATAAGAAATACTTATAATTTTTATTAGCTACTTTGTTTAAACAAATTTAACTAAAAAATTATTTAAGCTAATAGCTTAAAGATACCAAAAGGAAAAAATTTTATTAAATTTTAGTAAATTAGGTTTATCTTTATCATTTCTCTTTTATTATCATTTATTAAATAAAGATAATGCTATGATGGTTAAAGATAACTTAAATTAAAAGATACTAAGATTTAAATAATTATAATCTGCTTAATTGTTTTAAATTTCTTAAATACCTTTAATTTAATTACTTAAGCTAATTTATTATTGCATTAAATTAGAATAATTGTTATAACTTTTTTTAAAGTATGCTAATACATTTTTTAAACTTTTTCCCTTAATTAGCTTATTTGATAAAATATCTATTTTTATATTTAAATTAATAATTATTAATTTAATTCTTATATTTAAGTGGCTTATTTAACTAATTAACTCAGGATAAGTAGGATTGTCTCTTCTATTTTTAGAATTTAATTACATTGCTAACTAGCTAGATTTATTTTCATAGATCTAAGAATTTATTTATTCTCCTTACTAATAAAAGGTATTTTAGATAAATATTAAATTAATTAGATGCTTCTATCTTTAATCATAATAATTTTCATGCAGTTTAAAAAAGTAGATCAATAAGGTTTATTTAGAAAATGCATAATCATTAGTGGACTTTAATTTGATACTCCTTAAAATTTATTAAAGAATGAAATAAACTAAATATTTATATAGCTAATTTATTTTGAAAGATTGCTTTAAGATTTATCTTAAGAGATAGATAATTAATTGAAGGTAATTTACTAAGAACAGTTTCAAATAAGATGGTGATGAGACTTAGGAATGCTTTTATCATTAAATAAGCAATAAACTTTTTTTCAATTTACTCTTTATATTTCTTTTATTTAATTAAGATTCCTATTGAGAAAGCCTATAGTTGATATTAAAAAAGAAGGTATTATAATCAACATTACTAAGATTATTTGAATGATTAGTGGATTACAAGCTTATAATAAAAATTATTAGATATCAAAGACTTTATTTCTAATTCTTCTAGTTAAAGTATAATTCTCTTAATACAAAATAAAGTCAGAAAATAAATATTCATAAGTTTAGAAATGTTAGGAATCAAGTAATTAAGAAGCAAAAGGTATGGTTTGCAACACTTGCTTTAATAAAGTTATAATCATATTTTTTAGCCTAGCTTAAGTTTATTAAGAGGAAAGAAAATTGAAAATATTTATAAAGTTATAATTATTTTTAAATAGATAATGAATTTATACCTTACAAGTATATATAGTAAACTAAAAGTCAAAAAAAGTTTGCGTTCCCTGGAATCTAAACCAGGTTCTCGCTGCCAGTTTTTTAACGTGGTGGAAACCACGACCAAGTTTTTTAAGTGGGAGGTAACCACTATGATAATCTTCTTGTTCCGTTGGAAATCTTCTTCTTGAATACTCCTTATGGAGTTACGTATAGTCTTGTAAGTTATCTTCACGTCTTTTGATCTTCCTTTCTCTTTAGTTACTTAAAGCTTTGGCAAGTCTTCAGTAAATGGTTATTTGAGTGGCAGAACCAGCATCTTCTATATTTGGTGATTTAAGGCTTGAATTCTGGATATAAGTGGCTCTCTATCTTTTCTATTCTAGCTATTAGATTCTATTCTTATTTCAATTCTTATTAATTCTATTAGTTCTATGTTTTTTATTCTTATTCAATGTCCATTCTGTCAACTTTGTTAGATCTAGATTAGGATTATAGTCAGAGTTGTTCTTTAGTCACTACTTGACTTTGTATCAGTTGATTCCTTAAACAGTTTGTTTCCTAATTAAGTTCTTCGATTGTATTTAGGAGTTCCCTTATCTTTTCCGCGAGATTAAATATTACCTCATCCTGCTTTTAGAAATTTTTCTTCATAAGTCAAATTTGATTGCTTAATGATTCGATTGTATCAGATTCCTGCTCCTTAGTATTCCCTTCAAGGCGCTTTCCTTTTACCGATGGAGGAGAGTCAGGATCGGTAAGTTCTTTTATTTGATGTTCTATTTGCTTTTATGCAAGCTTTCTGGCTTTCTTTGCTTCAATTTTCTACTGCTTGCTTAACATCTTTTTATACCTTACAAGTATTATATTATAATTTAAGCTTATTACACCTATAAAGATAGATATACTTATAATTATTAAAATTATAAATGTAATGAATATAGTACTTTATTTTATATTTAGTATATGGTTAAATTTTAAAGATTCTTTATTTTAAATTTAAAACTAACTAACTGTCTCTTAAGATTATCAAAAAATTGTAAGCTAAAGGTATAATATCTTAAATAATAAAGATATAATAATAATCTATTTTCAATTAAATTTAATGGATTAAGCTATTTTTCTAAAATATATTCTGAATTATTATTTTATTTTATTGGTCTAGAAATATAATCTTATTCGTAGATTTCTCAGAGAATACTGTTGTGGAATTTTAGTGATTTATATAGATTGAATCTTAAATTTCTATCAGTCTAACAAATAAAATTCCATATATGCAATAACAAACTCTATGAATCTCATAAATCCTAAAATAAAAATAACTAACCATTTTAGAAAAAAGATAAAAAAGTATGAAATGCTTTAACTTTTCTTTTCTAATAATTTTATAGTAAAATGTCTATTCATAATATTAATCTTAATCAGCTGTATTTAAAGTTTATAAATTATAGAATAAATTTATATTTATTAAGTTTTTTAAAGAGATAGATATAAAAATCTATTATTCTTATATAGTTATTTATTTACATTTTTAGATGCCTGAATGTTTGAAATTTCTTTTAAAATATTTTTAACTTCTTAAATAGAAAAAGATTAAATCTATATGATTGAAGGAGAGATTATAATTTATTTAAATAAATATCGATATATCAATTTTATATTTAATTAAATAGCTTTAGATAATTTTTATAAACTTAATGAAATAATTTATTTTAATACTTCATATCTTAATTTATACTTATAAATTATATAATCTTTTATATTTTAGAAAAGGATACCTAACCTATTCTTATACATTTTATATATTTCTATAACAATTATCATAATTTAAATTTTATTTATTTATGGAGATATAAAGATGTTTATTAACTTAATTTTTATTATTAAGTCATAGTTGAAAAAGGTTTCTATAATTATTTAATTTAACTTTTATATTTTAGTAATGACTGATTATCTATATTTAGTTCCCTTCTATTAGTTTATCTTTTATTAAATTGAATATAAAATAAAAGCTAAATTAAATAAAGTAGTTTTAAATAATTATTATAGCTCTTTCCTATAATTTCCTTTTATAATATGTTTATTTAAATATTTTTCTTAAATAGATGTATAAAGAATTTATGAATGCTTAATAAATTAGTTAATTTATTATAGTGTTCTTTAATCTAATATATAAGCATATGGATAATTTTATTATTTTTTGTTTTCAAATTAGTTTAAAAATTAATTATTCCTCTTATTTCTCTTTATTTTAATTTAGGTTCTCATATTAAAATATTTCAAGTTTATTTCTTTAATATAATTAATAAATATTTAGATAAAAGAAGAAATAACTTAAATACATAGATAGCTATTACATATTTAAAATAATTATTAATTTAGTATTTTATTTCTAAACAGAGTATAATGAAAAGCTATGTCTTAAAACTTTAGATATAATAAATATAAAAGTTAGCATGTAATTTAACATGGATTTTTATTCTGTAAGTTAAATTATCTATATTTTGATAGATTTTGTTTATGTCTAAATTAAAAAATAAGTTTTATTAGGTTACTTCAAATCACTCTTATATTATTCTTCATATAATAAGCAAAATTTATAATAATTATTACTAATATCACTTTGATAAGTACTTTAAATCATTTTATTTATTTTAAAATCTGGATTATTTACATATATCTCGTGAAAAATAAAAAAATAATTTAAGCATAGTAAGAAAATTTTAATTTAGTTTAAAAAAGCAATGTTTTTTAAACTTTTATAAAGGATTTAATTTAAAAATTTAGATTGAACTAGGATAAATTTACATTTCTTATTTAAATCTTATATAATTACTATAATTACGTTTATTTTAATTTTTCTTTTTTTAGCTGAATCTTAGATATCAAATTTACCATTAAATAGATTTATAATTTAATCTTTCTTCATTGAGATTTATAAACTTAAAACTTTTTATGTCTAAAATTAAAAAATATTTTTTCTTTAGAAAATTTTAAGAAAAAGTGAAGATAATAATTAGTAAAATGCTATTTGATTAGATAAATAACCTACCATAGTTAAAAGAATAATAAAATAAAGCTATTTATAATTTTTATTTTTAAGTTAACTTACTAATTATTTATATCCTTAAAGCTTATATTCATATTAAGATTTAGATAATTTGAAATATATTTAGTGAAATTTTCTATTTTAGCGATTTATTTTAAATTAAATTTCAATTATTTAATCTATTATTATCTAATAGAAACTTTTAAGCTTAAATTAATTTTATAGTTAATTAAAGCTTTTCATAATTTTAAATAAATAAATTTAAGAATTTCAAATATTTATAAAATTAATTAATTATAAATAACCTATATAAATTTATATTTAGTAAAAATAATTAAATTATGGTTAAATTTAAAGATATTAATTAATAAACAAAACCTTAGGTTATTATTATTTATTTCGCTCTATAAGGCAATTTATTTTATTTATTTTGACAATAAAATAAATTTATATCTTTTAATCAAATAAAATATCTTAAATATAAATCACTCTATAACTAAAGTATTATACTCTTATAAAAAGTTATTTCTAAGAGTGAAACTTTAAATTAAAAATTAAAATAAGGCTTAAAACAAAAATAGGCAATTTATATCTAAAAAAATTATAAAAGAAGCATAGAAAATAAGAAACAATACAGCTTTAATTTCAGTACAGAGAGTGTAATCCTATTTTAGTAAAATTGATAATAAATTTATAAATATAAAATGATGAAAAATTACATGATTAATAAAAGAGAACTAAAAGAAAATTAAAGGATAGCTAAATATAAAGATATATAGAAAAATAAATAAAAATATTTATAAATATTTTTAATTGGTTATGCTAATTATTAATAATTGAGTAATAAAAGTATAAATAAAGAAATCTACTAAAAGAAAATTAAAAATAGCTTTGATTATTTACTAAGTTTATTACTAAGATTAAAATAAATATAAAATCTCTTTATTAATTAATTTATAGCTAAAACTTCTTAATACAAGTTACTTTTACTAATTTAAAACTAAGTCTAAGAAAGAGATATTAATAACTACATCTTTTATATGAAATTTATTTTATAGTTTCTATAATAAAAATAATGAAAAATTATAAAATTAAAGGAAAATAGTTTAAGAGTTCATTTCATGTTTATTTTTGTCTAGTATGCTTTGATTTATGATTTCTCGATTTTTTATTTTTTTCTCTAATGAGATAATTAATAAATCTAAGTATTGTAGATTTAATTCTCTTTCTTAAATTAAAAGAAGTTTGCATGCTTAATAAAATACTCTATTATAAACAGTTTTAAGTAATTATTCTACAGGGATATTAAATAAATAATTACTCTTAAAAAATAAATTAAGGCATTCTCAAAATTAAATAGCTCGAAATAACAAAATAGATAAAGATTCTACTATTATAATTTAATATAGATTATGAAAGAGAAAAAATTCCTCTTTTAGGTATTTTAGCGAAGTGAGTTACAAAAAATTTAATCTAATTATCTTTAAAAAAAATTATGAACTACATAATTTCGTAAAAAGTAGAAGATTTAATAAATTAATACTTTAATATAACTATATAATTAGAATTAAAGCATGTATTCTTTAATTTTGAAGCAGTAAAGAAATTAAATTATAAAATAACTAAAGATAATTAATGAGATATTATAATTGAAGTATCTTAAATTAAATAGACTAGAACATTATTAACCTGAAATAATTATTATCTTGTAAAAAAATTGTAGGATATAAATTCTAAAATAACTAAAGAATTTTTTCTATTCTATTTAAGGTTTATTTAGATATATCTAAATATAAAAATTAATTAGACTATCTGAACACTTAAATAAAAAAGAAGCATTACATTGAAAAATGACAACTCTTAAAATAATGAAAATAATTGTATTTTTAATAAATCCTTTAGATTACTAAGAGAGAATATTATAAACATGCTTAAAAATATAAAGAGAAGCTTCCATAGATAAATGATTAATTACAATATTTAATTCATCTTTTCTTATTTTTGTTCATTAAGTTTTTCTAAAAGGATTGAGGGACTACAAAAAATTTTAAAATGTTGGAACTAAATAAAAAATAACCAAATTTAAGGATTTTAGTTATAGATCTATTTAATTCTTGCTAAATACCAAGTTAAAAGGATTCCTTAATCTTATAAAAACTTAATAGTTGCCAGGTTTTTAAATTTATTTTAGTAATTTATTTAAAAAATAACTAAATACGAGAAAGGCATAATAATAAAGATTCATTCACTCTCTAATAATTATTAGGATGATAATTTTATAGATTTACTAAAAGTTATAAAAAATTACAATAATTGTAGAAACCAAGGTTATATTTCATTCCTATATACTCATAATTCGCCTGAATTTCTAAATAAAAACAATTTCTATTTTACTTTATACAGTCATTTATAAAGTTTACTCTTGTAAAATCTTTTTAAAACATTTATTATTAGCCTTTTCTAAATATGAACCTTAAATAAACCACTAATTTTGCTCTAATTTATAAATCATTTGAGTAAATTTGAATAAATTAATGAAATTATTCTTAATAATAGCTTTAAACTATGTAAAATATTAATTTTGTTATAGAATTTCCCCTGAACTAGCTATTTTTTGGTTTTTTCTCTCATGCCTTTTATGCTATTTACGAATTTTATTTTCTCTTTAGTCAGCTTTATCTTTTTATCTCTGCTTTTCACTTTAGTAATCTTACATTTCTCTTTCAGACCTCTCTTAAGTAAATCCTTAGTTTCTTTCTGTCTATTAAAAATCCTTTTTAAATTCATTTTTTCCTGGTTGCTTACTGCTTTTGTTTTTATTTTTAAAGCGATATGCCTTTGCTGCTTTTGCATCTTTTTATCTAACCTTTAAAGCATTAGATTAAAAATCTATTAAGGTTTCATCAAAAATTTATGAAATATTCTGTTTGCTAGGCTACTGCTAAGGTTAACTCATCATCAACCCTAATGTACTTAATTGCTTTGTATCTTATATTTTATTTTTATTCCTCTAGAGGAAATTTCATATATTAACAATAAGCAGACACAGCGTAAGAGCGAAAATGAAGCAACTAGAGAAGTACATAACAAACTATCCGAATCAGACTGCTTTATCATCCCAGATTTATTCTAATCTTCTATTATTTTCTAACTATATGAAATAGAAGTTAGTCATGTATAATATTATTAGATACACTTCCACTACGCACTCGAAATAGTTCCTCTTAGGGTTTTAATAAGGTTTGAAAAAAAGTAGAAACAAAATCTAGAGAACGCATAGTAAATTTATAATAGCTATTTGTGCCTCAGGATATTCGAATAAAATGATGAGGAAACATGCTAAGATGAAACGTCTTACTAAGAAAAGAATATAATAAATAGCTATTTTATTTGCTTAAAAATCTTGGAAGAAGATGCTATATTTTTTGCTTATACTAGATATTCTTTCAGTGTTCTTTGCTTGATTTTACTCTGACTTTTAGAGTTTATAAAATGTATAAACTCCTTTAAAGCTTAAAACTATAATTAGTATTTGAATTATCTGCATGATAAATTACCATAAAGATGAAGGCCAAAAGTAAATTTAGCGTTCCATATAAAGAACTGAAATCTAAATAATAAACCTGAATAAAAATAGCGAAACTCAAACATATGCTCTGTCCAAAGTAGAAATTTATTAAAGTTTCATAGTGAAATGAATTGTAAAGTTTATTAAAGATGGCTATGTTTTTGAAGCAGGATTTTAACACTCAGAACAAAATATTCAAAAGGATGGAGAATATAAGCACAAATAGAAACATTCAATGCATTGGCTATGAAAGCGAAACTTTCATATTAAAGTTTTCTTCAGACTTGATTTTCTACTTGTAAGCTTGTTCATTTAATATCCAAAAAATTTGTATTTAGTCCAAAGGGTATTTTCAAGTTGAAATTTTGAAAGTAATAGTTATTTAAATTTTCTGGACGAGGGACATTTATATATGCATTTAGCATAATCATTTGAGTTATGAAAGCTACGCACCAAAAAGCTTAGAAAAAATTAGATTGTTCTAAAGTAATTGCAATTACTATATTTTCTGACGCAAATGCTGTGAATTAGCTATACTTTGCAAAGTTTGCTGTTAATTCTGCAAATCTTTTTTCGGAGTCAGTAAGATTTTCATTCTTACCAGGTATCAAATTGTTCTCTAAATTTTTCTCAATGCATTCATTATTTGATAATGTAAAATTTGGAAAACAGTAAGAGCATTCTATCTTCTATGAAAGATTTCATAAACAAAATTAGCAGTGAGGAATTATTTCGCAAGATTAACAAGTTTTATTGATATTTATCTAGTCTTATTAGCATTTGCTAACACAAGAAGTTTCTTGAAAAAGAAAATATGGATCGTAGCACTCCAAACATGCTACTCTTTCGATATCGCAAAATTTGCAATTTTCGATCGTTTGTGAACACTTTTGAAAAATGTTGTTATTGATCTCAATGCATTCATTATTTTAAAACGTAAAATTTGGAAAGCACTAAGAGCATTCTATCTTCTATGAAAGATTTCTTGAACAAAACTAGCAGTGAGTAATTATTTCGCAAGATTAGCAAGTTTTATTGATATTTATCTAGTCTTATTAGCATTTGCTAACACAAGAAGTTTCTTGAAAAAGAAAATAAGGATCGTAGCACTCTAAACATGCTCCTCTTTCGATATCGCAAAGATTACAATTTTCGATCTTTTAGGAACACTTTTGACAAATGGAGTTCTGAATATAGTATGTTTGATTAGGACAACTCTCAATGCACATATTATCAAAAAGAACTCAAGGGTCCTAACATTTAAGACACTATGATCCGTTTATATTGCACATTTCACAATCACTTATACTCTAATTACATAGTTAGCAACTTTAACTCTCTTCATAATAAAGATTGCTTGGACAATTCTTAACACACTTATTGCCGAATAAAAATCAAGGCTTCAAGCATTTTATGCAATTATCTCCGTTCGAACTACATTCTGAACAATTTTCTAACTTATTTTCACATTTTTGGCAAGTAGAATTTTCAATAAAAAACGTTTCGTTAGGACAGTTCTAGATACACTAGTTTTCGAATAAGATAAAAGATTCTTAGCATTGAAAGCACTATGATCCATTTAAATTGCATCTTTAGCAATTCTCTATTGAGGAATTACAGTTTATGCAAATAAAATCCTCAACATAAAAGCTATCGTTAGGGCAACTTTAAACGCATTAATTCTAGAATAAGAGTCATGGATATTAACACTTTGTACACAAAATCCCAGTTATATCACACGTTTCACAATTCTAGATTCTAGATTCACATTTGAAGCAAACTTAGTTACTTTAAAAAAATGTTTCGTTTGGGCATTTCTCTACACACTAACTATCGTATAACAATCAAGGATTTTAACACTTAGAGCATATAGTTCCTTGTTAATTACACTCTTCACAATTTAAAATTGTTTTATTACAAAACTCGCATTATTTATTATTGTCTTAGTCTTATTATGTTATAGGACATGTACTATTGCATACCTATTCTACTGATAACTTTAAGTTGCACACACATGAATCTGCCTATAAATCTCCTGATGAATAGCATTGGATGCAATTATTAGAATTAATTCCATAACATTTGAAACATTAAGAATTACAAGTAATAGAATTTGCGGATAGAAAACCCGAGTCAGACTAATCTAAAATTTATTTAAAGGCATTAATATCAAATAGTTAATTCTTATAATATCTTAATGAATAAGTAGTCCCAGTAAAACTCCAAGTCTTAACATAACTTCCTTAATTTATTATAGTACTCGAAGTAAAAGGGAATAGTTTTCCAAAAGATTATGATAGAGTCTAAAACTAGTTATTTATCTTTGAATGAGTTGCAGTAGCTAAAAAGCTTCCTTGAGTATTAATTGCACATCCAAAAAATACTCAAATATCACTAACAAACATCATATCTAATTAGAATGTAGCACCACCTCCATTTTATTGATTTATTTTGAAAGATGTTTTCTAATTTGTTTAGTCTTACGTCAAAGCTAACTCTAGAAAATTCGAAACACCATCATAAAATTAAAGGAAAATACCATGAATCTATACTTGTTTACTGGAGCTAAATTTTAACCAGGCTGTAAAGCTAAATTAAAGTCCCTGGGGATCTTAGCCATACTCAGCAAAAGTTTTAGACGGCAATGAGTTAGTATCTCTTTAAGTTGGAACATTTGGATCAAGTATATCAAAAAATGTTAACTAAGGTGAAGCTTAAGAGATAAGGAAATAAAAGATAATTAAAGAGATTGACATTTTATTTATAGATAGTTATGCTTATATCAATAATAAACATAGATGTAAGCTATTTAATAAATTTAACTAACTTAAATTTACATCATCAATATATCAAATATGGGTAGAAAATAAATCTCAAATGACTTTAATTTTAACTTTAATCTACAATAGCAAGCTTTCTCAAGGTATTATAACAACTCTTAATATGAAAAATAACACTTGAAGTAATCAAGATAATTGGATAAAAGTATAGTGCTGCATATAAACAGTTCTTAAATTTATTTGCTATACTTTGAATTTAACTATATATATCCTTTTATTTCTGTTTTAAAGTGATTTAGAAGTTTAATACTTCGAAAGTTTTTAAAATAAAAAATAGGGATGATGTGTTTATAATTACATCTAGTGAAGATAAATTTTAAATTAATGATAACTCAGAAAAATAAGTTTAAGTTATGCTTATTAATGAGAAAAGAAGTCACTTATAAAATTTGTAGAAGGCAAGATCTTGTAATAATAGAGTATTTACTTTATCAACTTTAATTATTTTAAATATAAATTGTCTTCATTGAGCTTTCCTATATGCACATAATTTAATTTTAGAACTTCTCAAACTTTCTTCCGAAATATAGATGATTACATACTACAAAAATTCTAAATATTTTTTTCTCTTTTTAATTATGCTGTTATTAGTTAAAAATAGCTGCTTTTGATATTATTTTGTCTTGAAGTTAAAGTATAATAATTATTAATCTTAAAGATTTATTTTAATAATTATATTTCTTCAACACTTGTATATTCATAATAACTTTTTTACTCTTTTGATTGTAGAGATTTATAAGTATCTTAGTAAGCTAGAATAGAGAATAATAACTTTTTAGCATTAATTATTTTTTAATATTTTATAGCTTTTTGTTGTCATTTACTTTGCTATGTTTAGAATTAAATTAATTCTGCTTTGCGAAGATTAATTTTTCTCCTTATTGCTAACAGTAAACATCTAATTTATCTCTTAGATCAATAAGGTTTATTTAGAAAATGCATAATCATTTGGGGACTTTAATTTGATGCTTCGTAAAATTTATTAAAGAATGATGCAAACTAAACATTTGTATAGCTAATTTATTTTTTAAAGGTTGCTTTAAGAGTTATATTAAGAGATAGATAATTATTTGAAGGTATTTTACTAAGAACAAATTTCAAATAAGATAGTAATAAGAAAACTTTGAAATGCTTTCATCATTTAATAAACCAAAAACTTTCTTTCAACTTACTCTTTATATCTCTATTCTTTTTTATTTAATTTAAACTGGTATTGAGAAAGCCTGTAGTAGATATTTGAAAAAATAAAAACATGATAAATAAAATGATTAAGATACTTTGAATGACTTAGTGGATTATAAGCTTTGTGATAAAAATTATTAGATAACAAATATTTTTATTTCTAATTCTTCTAGTTAAAGTATAATTCTCTTAATACAAAATAAAGTTAGAAAATAAATATTCTAAACAAAATATTCACAAGTCTATAAATGTTAGCAACTAAGCAATTAAATAGCATAAGGTATGATTTGCAACACTTGCTATAATACAGTTATAATATATTTTCTAGCTGAGATTTAGTTTATTAAGAAGAAAGAAAATTGAAAATATTTATAAAGTTATAATTATTTTTAAATAGATAATGAATTTATACCTTACAAGTATTATATTATAATTTAAGCTTATTACACCTATAAAGATAGATATACTTATAATTATTAAAATTATAAATGTAATGCATATAGTACTTTATTTTATATTTAGTATATGGTTAAATTTTAAAGATTCTGTATTTTAAATTTAAAACTAACTATCTGTCTCTTAATATAAATAGAAAATTGTAAGCTAAAGGTATAATATCTTAAATAATAAAGATATAATAATTATCTATTTTCAATTAAATCTAATGGATTAAGCTATTTTTCTAAAATATATTCTGAATTATTATTTTATTTTATTGGTCTAGAAATATAATCTTATTCGTAGATCTCTCAGAAAATACTGCTGTGGAGTTTTAATAATTTATATAGATTGAATCTTAAATTTCTATCAGTCTAGAAAATAAAATTCCATATATAAGATAACAAACTCTATGAATCTCATAAATCCTATAAAATAAAAATAACTAACCATTTTAGAAAAAAGAT
The DNA here is from genome assembly GCA_946699065.1 of Loxodes magnus. Taxonomy (NCBI): domain Eukaryota; phylum Ciliophora; class Karyorelictea; order Loxodida; family Loxodidae; genus Loxodes; species Loxodes magnus. The sequence goes on along the minus strand of CAMPDV010001954.1, from coordinate 44,828 downwards.
AAAAAAAGTATAAAATACTTTAACTTTTCTTTTCTAAGAATTTTATAAAAAAATATTTATTCATAATATTAATCTAATCAGCTGTATATAAATTTTATAATTCTAGAATAAATCTATACTTGTTAAAGGTTTTTATGGAGATAGATATAAAAATCTATTCTTTTTATATAGTTATTTATTTACATTTTTAGATGCCTGAATGTTTTAAATTTCTTTTAAAATATCTTTAATTTCTTAAATAGTAAAAAGATTAAATCTATGTGAAGAAGGAGCGATTATAATTTATCTATTTGTAATAAATTTCGTTATATGCTACCAATGTAGGTAAAATAATTAAAGCCTAATAAACTTATAACTAATATATCCCATAATTTAGAATTAAAGCATAAAGTTAAAAATGTATAATAGATAAAGCTAAAGGTTATATTTACTATTTAGAGCTATTAAATAAATTAAAATGGCTTAAGAGAAATCTTTTATTTAATTTTTAACTAAAATCTATTTATAATTATAAAGGTAAATATACCATTGTAAACCTTTAAGACTTATATCCTTATAAAACAAAAATGAGATATACATATTAAAATAACTAAACCTTTTTCATGCTTTATTTTTACTTATTTAGAGATATCTTAATATAAAATTTAGTTTGAACTATCTGAAGCTTAATAGAAAAAAGTATAAATGCAATTGAAAATGATTGATACTAAAAATAAATAGAACTAATGCATATGAAAATAAATTACTTAAATTACTAAGATAAAATATATAAAACTATTAAGCAAGTCTAAATAAGAAGTTTCTAAAAGACTAAGATTTATTATTTAATTTAGCTTTTCTTATTTATGCTATTAGGTTTATTAATAAAATTGAGTATCAATTAAAATTAACTAAATTAGGGTATTAGAGCAATATTAGTTTATATATTTTAGAAGTTTAATTAATTAATTATTATATATAGTTGAAAAGCAAGTTAAGAGGATTCTTCATGTTTTTATTAGGAAAATTAGCAAATACCTTATTTTCAAATTAATTGATGAAGTATATTATAAAAAACCTCATAATTATGGAGATATATAAAATAATCAAATTTCCTTTTTATCTTTCGAAAGTAGATAAATCAAAGAATAAATTTCTATATATAAGAAATTAATTAAGTTTAACTTTTGTATTTATACTTAGTAACTTTAGTGATATTTATACAACTTTTAAATTATATATTTAATGTTTTATTTCAATCCTTTATAAAAAGAAGCTTTGTAAAATAGATTTTTTTCAAAATATAAACTATATTGCTTAAACTTTAATTATGCTTTTATTATTTATTTTTATTTATTTTAACATTGTTAATTATTATTTTAATATGAACTATAAACAGTATAATGTCTATTTTGTTATAGAGCTTCAACTGAATCAGATTTTTTTTTCTATTACGGATTTTTCTTTATTAGCGACTTTAATTTTCTCTTTATCAGTTTTTCTTTTTTCTATTCCATCTTTTACTTTTATTTTCTTACATTACTCTTTAAGTCCTATCTTTAGTTATTTTTAATTTCTTTCTTCTGTTTAAAAATCATTGGCATATTATCTTTTCCTAGCTTGCTACTACCATGTTTTTTCTTTTTTAAAAGTGTGTATTCACTTCCTAGAAAATGTTTATCTAAATTTAACTTGCTAAAATAAAAGTCAATTATAGTTTCATCAAAAATTAATGAAATATTAAGTTATGTATGCTATTGCTAGAGTTGTATCTAATTCATCGTTATTTTAATCCATCCAATCATTTTTATTATATATTTTTTTATTCATCTAGAGCATATTTCTATTATAAGCAAAAGACAGACAAAGCGATATAACTTAAATAAAACAACTAGAGAAGTAAATAGCAAATTATCCTAGTCAGACTGCTTTACCATCTCAGATATATTCTAAATTTCAATTATTTTCTAACTATGTGTAGTAACAGTTAGTCATACATATAAAAATTGTATACATTCTCACTATATCTTAAAAAAAATTTCCTCTTAGGATAAGGTTTGCAAATAAGTAGAAAAAAAATCTAAAGTACTTCCAATAAATTTATTATAGCTATTTGTGTCTCAGGATATTCAAATAAAACCATGAAGATGCATGTTAAGATAAAACCTCATAACAAGAAAATAGTATAAATAAATTAACTTGGTTCACCATTAATAGATAAAAGTTAATAATTTTTATCTTCTCCATTTAGTAAAATCAAAAATTTGATTCCCTTCTTATTCTTATTCTTATTCTTATTCTTACGTCTTGTAATTCTCTCCGAAGGCTGGAAAGAGTGGATAATAGAGGAATTCCAAATCTTGTAGTAAATACAACAGCTGATTTAAGTCCTTCTAAGTTAAAAAAAGTAAGAGCTTAAGTCATTTCGACCACCAAATGTCATTCCGTTCCAGGTCCCTTGAATCAGCCAAAGCAGTGGAAGATATAGTAATAATGGGTACTTAATTTTCCAAACATCTGATTAAATTATCCTTTTTTTCATCCCTTTATTAACGGCCTAAGTTTCAGTGAAGTTTCCTAAGTTAAGAAGCTCAAATTTGGGAATCCGCATTAATAATTAATATATAATAATAATAATAAATTAAAGTGATACCACCTTTCATTAGGATCATCACTGATATAATGTTTATAAATGTTAAAAAAAAAGGAATTCTGGATATATTCTTCATAGTCTTCTTCTGTCTTATGCTTCATTATTACATATCGACTATTACTTTTTTCTCCAGGTTTTATTATAGAAATTTGGTTAAAATCTAGTTCTTTTCCAATTATTTACTAGGGTCTAAATCATATATTTTCTTCAGGACCAATTTACTAATTTTTTACGTTTGTTATCTTAAGTCTATAAATTTTACCCTCTTGAGTAACATACAATCTGCTTAATTTATTCAATGTTTTTTAAATTTTTTTATTCTCTTCATTTTGTTTATTTTAATATTTCCAGCATTGTCTTACAAAATGACCAGGCTTTCTGCAGAACCAGCATTTAGGTTTTTCCTTCATTCTATTTCTTTTTGCTGGTTGAATTGCTGGCTCTATATCTATAGGGTCGTTGTGAGAGAGATTTTTTAGAAACAGACTCTCAGTAATCTCAGCGAATTTTTTAATTTTTCTTCTGTCTGCTTGATTCTCTAGTTAAATTCTAATAACTAAGGATGATTGCTGAGTTCAGTCTTGTAGTTACTATTTTCTTATCTTAGCGTGTTCACGTTATTGATCAGGCATTAGATTTATTCTTTCAGTGAATTAAGTTGTATGGAAAGTTCGTTATTATCATTTTGCCTTTTTTGGAAGTTTTCAAAAATTATTTTCTGAGGATCTAATAAATCTTAGGAAGAAGAGTGGGTTAGTAAAAGCTAAGACGTGGTTAGAGATGATGCTTCAGGTTTTCTCTCCTACTCTGAGGAGGTGGTAAAAAAACCTTTCTTGAAGCCAGCCATTTTTTGTATTATAATAAATATCTAGTTTTCTCGCTTAAAAGGGAAGAAGATATTGTATTTCTTTCTTATACCGAAAGTCTTTCAGTGTTCCTTGTCTGTTCTTATTCTTACTTTTTCAGCTTTTAAATTTAGAATCTCCTCTAAACATTATAAATATTATTGGTATTTAATTTACCGTAAAAATAATGGCTTCAAATAGATAAAAAGCAAAAAATTAAAAGTAATCAAATTAGTTCTTTGGCAATCACAGTAATCCAACTCCAGAATGAAGACAATTGGATAAAAACAGAAAAGACACTAAACCCTTCATAGTCTAATTTAAGGTACAATTGGAAAAACGGATCTCAAGATATAATAAATCGAAAAAAGTAATAACCTTGAATAAATTCTAATAAATTTCATGCTAAAAGTTATGAAATAGCATGACTAAATTATATCGCTCCCCAGAAGGAAAAATTTACAAGAAAAAGATATGCGGTGGAGATTAATTATTATTAGATATACCATATTCTCAAAAAAGAAGAACGATACAAATGTTTGGATTTAATTGAGATTGAAGCAAGATTCTTATGATAAAGAACGGTTAAATTATCTCAAGCCTTTTTTATAAGAAGAAAATAATTATAGTGAAGAACGGAACGATCCCATGAACTTTTAAAACAATTTGCATTAACCATAATTAACCTAATAAAGGAAGACATCACATTAATAAATTATTATTATGTATAAAATATGGATTTCAGACGCAGTCAGGAGAACTAGCAGGTAATCTTGTGTAGTGTATACTGTTTTGCGAGTAATTTCGCACTATATGCCGCCATGGGAAAGGGTGGATAAGCTCGGAAGAGACAAACCTAGTTTATTAGAGGGTTCTCGCTAGCAGTATGAACGTTTACTGACGAGCCTTCTAATGACTTAATTAATAATTCTTATTTGGATCTTATTCAAGAAGACTGGAGCATTTGGTTCAAGATTCAAGAATAATTTTTAATAAGATGAAGCCCCATTCCCCATTTGGAGTAGCTGATGTGACTCATTGAACAGGTAGAATGACAACAAGAAGCATGAGAGTTTTCTTCTTTAATATAAATATTGAAAGAGTTGCTCGTTCTATAATCATATTTATTTATAAAATATAAATAAATGCTAAGCATCATCAAAGTATTTTATTCTTTTTTATATTTCTCAATAAATTTCTGATTTTCAATTAAAGGAATTCAATACTTTCTTTTCTAATTTTATAAAAAAGAATAAAAAATTTCAGTACCATAATGTACTATAAAAACATTAAATTAAGAACTATATATCATGATTTATTAAACATTTACCTATTTGTTTAGAATGCTTTTCTAGCTATAAATCTCATACTTGTATTTATTCTTTCCATTATGGCAGAAATTCCATTTTGCTACTTGAAAGTACTTATTAACCTATATTCTGCTTTGGGGAGTGCAAAAAGTCTTACAAGGTTTTTGAAATGCATGGCTTCACGTTTTTATACTTTAGCAGATAAATAAATAAATTTGATTATAGAGCGCGTAGCACTCTCATTGGAGCGCAGCTCTTTAAAAAAAATGTTTCATACTGACAAGAATGTTTGTTACTGATAAAATTATCAGATACTGATAAACCTTGCTCAATACTGGTATAATTATTCAGTACTGATAAAAATGTTAAATACTGATATAATTTAAGAATACTCGTAATCTTTAATACTTATTGGAGGTTCAAGGACATGGCAGAGTTGCTTCTCATTGCATCACCAAAGCAAAGGACGACATGTGTCAATTATGGGTACTTAAATTCCCCACCTCTGATGAAGCTCACAAAAATAATTTCCTTTTATTTCCAGAATTAAGAACTAAAGTAATCCAATGCTGAAAGTCAAACTAGCAGATGTCTCGAGGCCAAGCCAAAGCAGAGGAAGACATAAAGTCGATTATGGGTACTTAACTTCCCCAACCTCTGATGAAGATGACCTTGTTGCTCACCTTCGAACAATGAGCAAAGCAATTTAATAAAATATATAGATAATAAACAATTTTTTTTCTTTGCCACTAGATATTTTTAGGTCATCTGTTTAAAAGAAATTTAGTTTTCCTTTTTTAATGCAAAAGTACTCATAAATACGTGACTTATTATTTTTATATAGTGGTGAAGTTCCAATCTTAAAATAAAGTTATAACTCGTTATTTTTATATTTCTTTAAAAATTAATTAGCTTCAAACATAGAAATATATATTGTTCAGTCGAAAATTTGTTTTAGTTTTTTTTAATAATTATTGTGTTTTTTTCTTGATTTTGATATTAAAATTAAATTTCCATCTCATACTATGCAAGCGAAGTTTTTATCTAAATTCAAACATTTAAATCCTATTTAGCTACTTTTATTTTCTAAATAACGAATTACAATATCGTAATACAATAGATCTAATACTGATTCATGTGAACTTTCTGTGAAACTCAATTGTTATATTAAAGCTTTTTAATATGTTTCCACATAAGAAATGATGAATCTAAATTTTAGTAAAATGATTCGAATGCAATTATAATCCCATTTCTTTTAAGTTATTGTTATAGTAATCTTATTTCTATGGAATAAAACATTTTCTCTACACTAATAAAAGTAGCTATTTATTTATCTAAATTACTAAAATCTCATAAACCTTTAAAAATATATCTATTTAATGTTTATCTCTACATTATTATAAAAGAATATTATAGGAAGAGCTATAATACTTATTTAAAGCTAATTTAATTTAGTTTAGCTTTTATTTATATTCAATTTAATAAAAGATAAACTAATAGAAGGGAACTAAATATAAATAATCAGTCATTACTAAAATATAAAAGTTAAATTAAATAATAATAGAAACCTTGTTCAACTATACTTTACTAATAAAATTAAGTTAATAAACATTTTTATATCTCCTAAAGAAATAAAATTTAAATTATGATAATTGTTATAGAAATATATAAAATGTATAAGAATAGGTTAGGTAATCCTTTTCTAAAATATTAAAAGATGATATAACTTATAAGCATAAATTAAGATATGAAGTATTAAAATAAATTATTGCATTAAGTTTATAAAAATTATCAAAGCTATTTAATTAAAGGTAAAATTGATATATCATGTTTATTTAAGTATGATGTTAAAAGTGTTGAAATTTTAAAATTAATGTGATAAACTAAAATGGGATAGAAAATATTTACTTATAACTGAAAAATGGGAAATTCATTCGTTTTTTATAAAAGCAATAAGTTTAACCATGCATTAAATCTCTTAGCTTTTTAATAATAGAAATCATAAAATAAGTTATTTTATTAAATAAATTCATAAAGCTTTTATGAATATAAGGTTATATGGATTATTTTTCTAAATTCTTAACTAAATTTTTAACGAAATAAATTAAATTATTCTAATTTTTATGAACATTTTTTTAATTATATTCAAAGCTATAGATCATAAAATAATCTTCAGAGTTTTAGATTATAAGCTCTTTAGGTTTCTAATATTTGTAGCTTCGTTTTCTTCTTTTATTTTAATTTTAAAAAATTGTAAAATTTATACAGTTTATTATGAATTTAACGTTTCTAATATCCTTTTTTCATTTAAATTTATTGTTTGATTCAAAGCGAAACATCTTCAAATAATAGTATCATTTTATAAAGTTTTCAGGCTTTGTCATCTATAATCCCTAATTTATTTAGAATTTGTTTTAATAGTTGTCAGGCTTTAATGAGTTAATGTGTTTAAGTTTTAAGGATTATTCTTTCAAATTCTTTGTAATTTTAGTTGCTTTTGACAATTTCCTTTTCTCATACCTTGATGTTTTTTATCTTTTTATTTATTAAATGTAAATTTTTTATTTTGTGCTTTAATATTTATTCGCTAGTTTCTATTATTTATATGACAGTTTGACAATAAGATTTATAGATTGTTAAACCATCATGATATGGATTCTTCAATAGACTGATGAACTATCAAGATATTCCACGCTCCAATATTATAGTATTCAATTTGAGTATCATAGGAACAAAGGCTTTTTAAATACTTTTTATATGAATAATATTTCTTAGCTAGTAGATCTGTCTACAGAGTCTAATTTAATGCTTTTTGCTTTTAAAAATTATGAAAAATTGAAAAGCAGCACTACAAAATAATTAGTTAGATATATTAACTTTATTTTCTTGGTTGCCTAATGGAAAACTAGAAGAAAAAGTGAGAAATAATACACAATCAAATTTAATTATTCCCAAGAAAGTATCTTAATAAGAGATAAACTAGATGCTTACTATATCACAAAAAAGGAGAAAAAATTTAATTTTCACAAAGCAGAATTAGTTTAAGTCTAAGTATAGCAAAGTAAATGACAATAGAAAGCTATAAAATATCAAAAAATAATTAATTAGAGTTTATTCTCTATTTTAGCTTACTAAGATACTTATAAATCTTTATAGATGAAAGAGTAAAAAAGTTATTATGCATATATAAGTGTTGAGGAAATGTAATTCTTAAAATAAATCTTTAAGATAAATAATTATTCAACTTAAACTTCAAGAAAAAATAATATCAAAAGCAGCTATTTTTAACTAATAATACCATAAATAAAAAGAGCAAAATGGATTTAGAATTTTTATAGTATGTAATTATCTACATTTCGGAAGAAAGTTTGAAAAGTTCTAAAATTAAATTATGTGTATGAAGAAAATCTCAATGAAGACAAAAAATCTTAAAAATAATTAAAGTTGATAAAGTAAATACTCTATTATTACAAGATATTGACTTCAATAAATTTTAAACGTGATTTATTTTCCCATTAATAAGCATAACTTAAACTTATTTCTCTGAATTATCATTAGTTTAAAATTTATCTTCACTAAATGTAATTATAAACACATCATCCCTATTTTTTATTTTAAAAGCTTTCTAAGTATTAAACTTCTAAATAGCTTGAAGCAGAATATATATAGTTAAATTCAAAGTATAACTAAATAAATTTAAGAACTGCTTATATGCAGCACTATACTTTTATCCAATTATCTTGATTACTTCAAGTATTATTTTTCATATTAAGAGTTGTTATAATATCTTGAGAAAGCTTGCTATTGTAGATTAAAGTTAAAATTAAAGTCATTTGAGATTTATTTTCTTCCCATATTTGATGAATTGATGATATAAATTTAAGTTAGTTAAATTCATTTAAGAGCTTATATCTATGTTTATTATTGATATAAGCATAACTATCTATAATTAAAATGTCAATCTCTTTAATTATCTTTTATTTCCTTATCTCTAGAATCTCAGCTTAATTTACATTTTTTGATATACTTGATCCAAATGTTCCAACTTAAAGAGATACTAACTCATTGCCATCTAAAACTTTTTCTTAATATGGTTAAGATCCACAGGGACTTTAATTTAGCGTTACAGCCTGGCTAAAATTTAGCTCCAGCAACTAAGTAATGAAGTGAGGCATTTTCCTTAAATTTAATGATGGTGGCTATAAATTTCTAGAATTTGGTTTGGTATAAAACTAAACAAACTAGCAAACTACTTTCTAAATAATTTAATGAATTACAAATTAAGTTATAAAGCAATTAAACATCTCCTTTGTTAGTGATATCTGAGTATTTTTTGGATGTGCAATTAATACTCAAGGAAGTTTTTTAGCTGTTGCAACTCATTCAAAGATAAATAACTAGTTTTAGACTCTATCAGAATCTTTTGGATAACTATTACCTTTTAATTCAAGTTTTGTAATAAATTAAGGAAGCAATTATTAAGTTTGGAGTTTTACTGGAACTACTTATTCTTTAAGATATTATAAGAATTAGTTATTTGATATTAATGCCTTTAAATTAATTTTAGATAAGTCTGATTAAGGCTTTTTATAATAAATTTCTATTACTTGTAACTCCTAATGCTTCAAATGTTATGGAATTAATTCTAATAATTGCATCTAATGCTATTCCCCATGAGATTTATAGGCAGATTCATGTGTGTGCAACCTAAAGTTATCAGTAGAATAAGTATGTAATAGTACATGTCCTATAACATAATAAGACTAAGACAATAATAAATAATGCGAGTTTTGTAATAAAACCATTTTAAATTGCGAAGAGTGTAATTAGCAAGGAACTATATGCTCTAAGTGTTAAAATCCTTGATTGTTATACAATAGTTAGTGTGTAGAGAAATGCCCAAACGAAACATATTTTTAAGATAACTTAACTTGTTTCAAATGCGAATCTAGAATCTAGAATTGTGAAGCGTGTGATATAACTGGAACTTTGTGTACAAAGTGTTAATATCTATGATTCTTATTCTAGAATTAATGCGTTTAAAATTGCCCTAGCGAAAGCTTTTATGTTGAGAATTTTATTTGCTTAAGCTGTAATTCCTCAATAGAGAACTGTTAAAGATGCAATTTAAATGGATCATAGTGCTTTCAATGCTAAGAATCTTTTATCTTATTCGAAAACTAGTGTATCTAGAACTGTCCTAACGAAACGTTTTTTATTGAAAATTCTACTTGCCAAAAATGTGAAAATAAGTTAGAAAATTGCTCAGAATGTAGTTCGAACGGAGATAATTGCATAAAATGCTTGAAGCCTTGACTTTTATTCGGCAATAAGTGTGTTCAAAATTGTCCAAGCAATCTTTATTATGAAGAGAGTTAAAGTTGCTAACTATGTAATTAGAGTATAAGTGATTGTGAAATGTGCAATATAAATGGTACTGAGTGTCTTAAATGTTAAGACCCTTATGTTTTGTTTGATAATATGTGCATTGAAAATGTCCTAACCAAACTTACTACATTCAGAACTCCATTTGTCAAAAGTGTTCCAAAAAGATCGATAACTGTAAATTTTGCGATATCGAACAAGAACTTTTAAATGGAGAATATTGCACAAAATGCTTGAAGCCTTGACTTTTATTCGGCAATAAGTGTGTTCAAAATTGTCCAAGCAATCTTTATTATGAAGAGAGTTAAAGTTGCTAACTTTGTAATTAGAGTATAAGTAATTGTGAAATGTGTAATATAAATGGTACTGAGTGCATTATATGTTAGGATCCTTATGTATTGTTTGATAATATGTGCAGTGAAAATTGTCCTAATCAAACTTACTACATTCAGAACTCCATTTGTCAAAAGTGCTCGTAAAAGATAGAAAACTGTAAATTCTGCAATATCGAAAGAGGAGCATGTTTGGAGTGCTACGATCCTTATTTTCTTTTTCAAGAAAATTCTTGTGTTAGCAAATGCTAATAAGAATAGATAAATATCAATAAAACTTGCTAATCTTGCCAAATAATAATTCCTCACTGCTAGTTTTGTTCATGAAATCTTTCATAGTCGATAGAATGTTCTTAATGCTTGCCAAATTTTACACTATCAAATAATGAATGTATTGAGAAAAAGTTGAAACCTAATAAGAATGAAAATCTTACTGACTCTGAAAAAGGATTAGCTGAATTAACAGCAAACTTTGTAAAATATAGCTAATTCACAGCATTTGCATCGGAAAACGTATTAATTGCAAGTAATTTAGAAAAGTCTAATTACTTTTAAGCTTTTTGGTATGTATCTTTCATAACTCAAATGATTATGCTTAATGCATATATAAATGTCCCTCGTCCAGAAAATGTAAATAATTATTACTTTCAAAATTTCAACTTGAAAATACCCTTTGGACTAAATACAAATTTCTTGGACATTAAGTGAAGAAGCTTACAAGTAGAAAATCAAGTCTGAAGAAAACTTTAATATGAAAGTTATACTTTCATAGCCAATGCATTGAATGCTTCTATTATGCTTATTTTCTCCATCCTTTTTAATATTTTATTCTGAGTTTTAAAATCCTGCTTCAAAAACATAGCCATCTTTAATAAACTTTACAATTCATTTCACTATGAAACTGTAATAAATTTCTACTTTGGACAGAGCATATGTTTGAGTTTCGCTATTTTTATTCAGGTTTATTATTTAGATTTCAGTTCTTTATATGGATCGCTAAATTTACTTTTGGCCTTCATTTTTATGGTAATTTATCATATAGATAATTTAAATACTAATTATAATTTTAAGCTTTAAAGGAGTTTATACATTTTACAAACTCTAAAAGTCAGAGTAAGAATTAGCAAAGAACGCTGAAAGAATATCTAGTATAAGCAAAAAATATAGCATCTTCTTCCAAGATTTTTAAGCAAATAAAATAGCTATTTATTATATTCTTTTCTTAGTAAGACGTTTCATCTTAGCATATTTCCTCATAGTTTTATTCGAATATCCTGAAATAAATAGCTATTATAAATTCACTATGCTTTCTCTAGATTTTGTTTCTAATTTTTTACAAGCCTTATAAAAACCCTAAGAGGAACTACTTCGAGTGTGTAGTGGAAGTGTATCTAATAATATTATATATGACTAACTGCTATTTCATATAGTTAGAAAATAATAGAAGATTAGACTAAGTCTGGGATGATAAAGCAGTTTAATTAGGATAGTTTGTCATGTACTTCTCTAGCTGCTTCATTTTTGCTGTTACTTTTTGTCTGTTTTTTGTTAATATTAGAAATTTCCTCTAGAGGAATAAAAATAAAATATAAGACACAAAGCAAATAAGTCCATTAGAATTGATGATGGGTTAACCTTAGCAGTAGCCTAGCAAACAGAATATTTCATAAATTTTTGATGAAACCTTAATAGATTTTTAATCTAATGCTTTAAAGGCTCGACAAAAAGATTAAAAAGTAGCAAAGCTATATCGCTTAAAAAAGGAAGACAAAGGCAGTAAGCAACCAGGAAAAAATGAATTTCAAAAGGATTTTTAATAGACAAAAAGAAACTAAGGACTTACTTAAGAAAGATCTGAAAGAGAAATGTAAGATTATTAAAGTGAAAAGCAGAATTAAAAAGGTAAAATTGACTAAAGAAAAAATAAAAATCGTTAACACTATAAAAACTATAAGAGAAAGAACCTCGAAATAGCTACTTCAGTAGAAATTCTATAACAAAATTAATATTTTACATAGTTTATAGCTATTATTAAGAATAATTTCATTAATTTATTCAAATTTACTCAAATGGTTTATAAATTAGAGCAAAATTAGTGCTTTATTTAAGATTCATATTTAGAAAAAGTTTAGTAATGAATATCTTTAAAAAGCTATTTTGCATGAGTAAACTTTATAAATGACTGTATAATAAAAAAAATTATTTTTATTTATAAATTCAGAAGAATTATGAGCATATAGGAATGAAATCTAATCTTGGTTTCTACAATAATTTTAGTTTTTCAGTAAACTTATTATTCTCGAGAGTAAATGAATCTTTATTATTATTCCTTTTTCATGTTTAGTTATTTTTTTAAATAAATTACTAAAATAAATTTAAAAGCCTGGCAACTATTAAGGTTTATAAGATTAAGGAATTCTTTTAACTGATATTTAGCAAGATTTAAATAAATTTATAACTAAATTCCTTAAATTTGGTAATTTTTTATTTAGTTCCAACAAATTAAAATTTTTTGTAGTCCCTCAATCCTTTTAGAAAAACTTAATTAACAAAAATAAGAAAAGATGAGATAAATATTGTAATTAATCATTTATCTAAGGAAGCTTTTATTTTAAATTTTAAGCATGCTTTTAATATTCTCTTAATAATCTAAAGGATTTATTAAAAATACAATTATTTGCATTATTTTTAGTGTTGTCATTTTTCTATGTATTATTTCTTTTTAATATGAGTGTTCAGATAGTCTAATTAATTTTTATATTTAGGTATATCTAAATAAACCTTAAATAAAATAGAAAAAATTTTTTAGTTATTTTAGAATTTATATCCTACAATTTTTTTTAAAGATAATTAGATTAAATGAAGAGTAACTCACTTTGCTATAATACCTAAAAGTTATATGTTTCTTTTTCAAAGACTACATTAATCTAGAATAATAGAATCTTGATCTATTTTGTTATTTTGAGATTGTCTTAATTTAATTTCTTAAGAGTAATTATTTAAATAATATCCCTGTAGAATAATTATTTAAAATTGTTTCTAATAGAGTATTTTATTAAACATACAAGCTTCTTTTAATTTAAGAAAGGGAATTAAATCTACAATACTTAATTTTATTAATTATCTCATTAGAGATCAAGAATAAATAGAAAAATCATAAATCCAAGCATAGTCAAAAATAAACATGAAATGAACTCTTAAATTATTTTCCTTTAATTTTATTATTTTTCTTAAATTTTTATTATAGAAACTATAAAATAAATTTCGTATAAAAGATGTAGTTATTAATATCTCTTTCTTACACTTAGTTTAAAATTGTTAAAAGTAACTTATATTAAGAAGTTTTTACTATAAATTATTTTATTAATACAGAGATTTTTATAATTCTTTTAGTTTTAATCTAAGTTGCAAGCTTAGTAAATAAACGAAGCTACTTTTCCTTTAATAGATTTTTTTATTTATACTTTTATTCTCAATTATTTATAATTAGCAAAACCAATTAAAATATTTATAAATGTGATGTTTTCATCTATTTTCTCTATAATTAAATATTTATCTATCCTTTTATTTTCTCTTAGTTATCTTTTATTAATCATGTAATTTTTCATCATTTTATATTTATAAATTTATTATTAATTTTACTAAAATAGGATTACACTCTCTGTACTGAAATTAAAGCTGTATTGTTTCTTATTTTCTATGTTTCTTATATAATTTTTTAGATATAAATAGCCTATTTTTGCTATAAGCTTTATTTTTATTTTTTATTTTAGGTTTTACTCTTAGAAATAACTTTTTATTAGAGTATAATACTTTAGTTAAAGAGAGATTTATATTTAAGATATTTTATTTGATTAAAAGGCCTAAATTTATTTGATTGTCAAATAAATAGAAATAAATAGCCTTATAGAGCGAACATTAATAATAGTTTATGGTTTAGTTTATTAATTAAAATTTTAAATTTAAACATAATTTTATTATTTATATTAAATATAAATTTATATAGGTTATTTATAATTAATTAATTTTATAAATATTTGAAATTCTTAAATTTATTTATTTAAAATAATGAAAAGCTTTAATTAACTATAAACATTTAGATTTAAATTATTATTATTTTATTTTCACAAAAAAGCTATATTTCTTATTAAATTTAATTTAACCTTAAAAGCTTCTATTAATTAATAATAGATTAAATCAATGCAGTTTAATTTAAAATAAATCGCTAAAATAGAAAATTTCACTAAATATATTTAAAATTTAATTAAATCTTAATATGAATATAAGCTTTAAGGATATAAATAATTAGTAAGTTAACTTAAAAATAAAAATTATAAATAGCTTTATTTTATTATTCTTTTAACTATGGTAGGTTATTTATCTAATCAAATAGCATTTTACTAATTATTATCTTCACTTTTTCTTAAAATTTTCTAAAGAACAATTTTTTAGTTTTAGTCATAAAAAGTTTTAAGTTTATAAATCTCAAAAAAGAAAAATTAAATTATAAATCTATTTAATGGAAAATTGATAATCAAGATTCAGCTTAAAAAGAAAAATTAAAATGAACGTAATTATAGTAATTCTATAAGATTTAAATAAGAAATGTAAGTTTATCCTAGTTCAATCTAAACTTTTAAGTAAATCCTAAATAAAAGTATAAAAAACATTGTTTTTTTAAACTAAATTAAAATTTTCTTACTATGCTTAAATTATTTTTTATCTTTCCCGAGATAAATATAAAAAGTCCAGATTTTAAAATAAATCAAATTATTTAAAGTACTTATGAAAGTGATATTGGTAATTATTTTAAGATTTGCTATTATAGGAAGAATATAAAAAGAGTGATTTGAAGTAACCTAATAAAACTTTTTTTTAATTTAGATATAAACAAAATCTAGCAAAATATAGATAATTTAACTTACAGAATAAAAATCCATGTTAGATTACATGCTAACTTTTATATTTATTATATCTAAAGTTTTAAGACATAACTTTTCATTATTCTCTGTTTAGAAATAAAATACTAAATTAATAATTATTTTAAATATGTAATAGCTATCTATGTATTTAGATTATTTCTTCTTTTATCTAAATATTTATTAATTATATTAAAGAAATAAACTTGAAATATTTTAATATGAGAACCTAAATTAAAATAAAGAGAAATAAGAGGAATAATTAATTTTTAAACTAATTTGAAAACAAAAAATAATAAAATTATCCATATGCTTATATATTAGATTAAAGAACACTATAATAAATTAACTAATTTATTAAGCATTCATAAATTCTTTATACATCTATTTAAGAAAAATATTTAAATAAACATATTATAAAAGGAAATTATAGGAAAGAGTTATAATAATTATTTAAAACTACTTTATTTAATTTAGCTTTTATTTATATTCAATTTAATAAAAGATAAACTAATAGAAGGGAAATAAATATAAATAATCAGTCATTACTAAAATATAAAAGTTAAATTAAATAATTATAGAAACCTTTTCAACTATACTTTACTAGTAAAATTAAGTTAATAAACATTTTTATATCTCCATAAATAAATAAAATTTAAATTATGAAAATTGTTATAGAAATATATAAATGTATAAGAATAGATTAAGTATCCTTTTCTAAAATATAAAAAGATTATATAATTTATAAGTATAAATTAAGATATGAAGTATTAAAATAAATTATTTCATTAAATTTATAAAAATTATCTAAAGCTATTTAATTAAATATAAAATTGATATATCGATGTTTATTTAGATAAATTATAATCTCTCCTACAATCATATAGATTTAATCTTTTTCTATTTAAGAAATTAAGGGTATTTGAAAAGGAATTTCAAACAATTATGTATCTTAAAATTTAAATAAATAACTATATAAAAAGAATAGATTTTTATATCTATCTCTTTAAAAAACCCTTAATAAATATAAATTTATTCTATAAATAAACTCTAAATACAGCTAATTAAGATTAAAATTGTGAACTGTGAATAAATATTTTTGCTTATAAAATAAAAGTTTAAGGATTTTACATTAAATTATTTTGTTACTCTTTTTTAATGGTTAGTTATTTTTATTTTAAAGGATTTATGAGATTCATAGAGTTTTAAATTATATATATGGAATTTTATTTGCTAGATTGATAGAATTTTAAGATTTAATCTATATAAATTATTGAAACTCCACAGCAGTATTCTCTGAGAGATCTACGAATAAGATTATATTTCTAGACCAATAAAATAATAATTCAGAATATATTTTAGAAAAACAGCTTAATCCATTAAATTTAATTGAAAATAGATTATTATTATATCTATTTTTTAAAACCGCCATAGTTGTTCGAAGGTGAGCAACAAGGTCATCTTCATCAGAGGTTGGGGAAGTTAAGTACCCATAATCGACTTTATGTCTTCCTCTGCTTTGGTTTGACCTCGAGACATAAGATTCTTAGACCTTCGACACTGGCTTGGCTTGGCTTCGTTTTTTTTTTAATTCTGGAACTAAAGAGAAATAATATTGCGAGCTTCATCAGAGGTGGGGAATTTAAGTACCCATAATTGACACATGTCGTCTTCTGCTTTGGTGATGCAATGAGAAACAATCCTGCCATGTCCTTGGACCTCCAGCAAGTATTAAAGATTACGAGTATTCTAAAATTATATCAGTATTGAACATTTTTATCAGTACTGAATAATTATACCAGTATTGAACAAGGTCTACCAGTATCTGATAATTTTATCAGTAACAAACATTCTTGTCAGTATGAAACATTTTTTTTTAAAGAGCTGCGCACCAACGAGAGTTCTACGCGCTCTATAATCAAATTTATTTATTTATATCTTTATTATTTAAGATATTTTACCTTTTAGCTTACAATTTTTTGATAATCTTAAGAAACAGATAGTTAGTTTTAAATTTAAAATACAGAATCTTAAAATTTAACCATATACTAAATATAAAATAAAGTACTATATGCATTACATTTATAATTTTAATAATTATAAGTATATCTATCTTTATAGGTGTAATAAGCTTAAATTATAATATAATACTTGTAAGGTATGATTTCATTATCCCTTTAAAAATAATATAACTTTATAAATATTTTCAATTTTCTTTCCTCTTAATTAACTAAATCTCAGCTAGAAAATATGATTATAGCTTTATTATAACAAGTGATGTAAATCATACTTTTTGCTAATTAATTGCTTAGTTACTAACATTTCTAAACTTATGAATATTTACCTTCTATCTTTAAATATTGTGTTAAGAGAATTATACTTTAACTAGAAGAATTAGAAATAAAAATCTTGTTTATCTAATAATTTTAATCATAAAACTTGTAATCCACTAAGTCATTCATGTATCTTATTCATGTTATTTATCGTGTTTTCTTTTTTTGAATATCAACTTGAGGCTTTCTAATATCACTTTAAATTAAATAAAAAAGGATAGAGATATAAAGAGTAAGTTGAAAGAAAGATTTTGGCTAATTTAATGATTAAAGGATTTCAAAGTTTTCTTATTACTATCTTATTATAAACTTGTTCTTACTAAATTACCTTCAAATTAATTATCAATCTCTTAAGATAACTCTTAAAGCAATCTTTCAAAAATAATTAAGCTATTAAAATGTTTATTTTGCATCTTTCTTTAATAATAAATTTTACGAACTATCAAATTAAAGTCTACTAATGCATTTTCTTAATAAACCTTATTGATCTAAGAGATAAATTAGATGTTTACATTGTAGCAATAAGGAGAAAATAAATGTTCACAAAGCAGAATTAGATTAAATTTAAGCATAACAAAGTAAATGACAGAAAGAAGCTATAAAACAATAAAACAATAATTAAAACTAAAAAGTTATTATTCTCTATTTTAGTTTGCTAAGATACTTATAAATCTCTACAAATAAAAGAACAAATAAAAATTGTTGGATCAAATAGTGTTGAAGAAATATAATTCTTAAAATAAATCTTTAAGATAAATAATTATAAAACTTAAACTTCAAACCAAAATAATATCAAAAGCATCTATTTTTAACTAATAATACCTTAATTAAAAAGAGAGAAAAAGGCATAGAATTTGTGAAGTATGTAATCATCTATATTTCTAAGAAAATTTGAGAAATTCTAGAAAATCTCAATAAAGATAAGAACAAAAATCTTAAAAATAATTAAAGTTGATAAAGTAAATACTCTATTATTACAATATCTTGCCTTCTACAAATTTATAAATGGCTTCTCATTAATAAATATAACTTAAACTTTATTTCTCTGAATTATCATTTATTTTTAATATTTATCTACACTAGTTATAATTATAAACACATTGTCCCTATTTTTTATTTTAAAAACTTTCGAAGTATTAAACTTCTAAATCACTTTAAAGCAGAATATATATATTTAAATTCAAAGTATAACTAAATAAATTTAAGAGCTGCTTAAATGCAGCACTATACTTCTATCCAATTATCTTGATTATTTCAAGTATTATTTATCATATTAAGAATTTTTATAGTATCTTGAAATAAGAGAAAGATTGCTATTGTAGATTAAAATTAAAATTAAAGTCATTTTAGATTTATTTTCTTCCCATATTTGATAAATTGATTATGTAAATTTAAGTTAGTTAAATTTATTAAATAGCTTACATCTATGTTTATTATTGATATAAGCGTAATTATCTATAAATAAAATGTCAATCTCTTTAATTATCTTTTATTTCCTTATCTCTAGAATCTCAGCTTAATTTACATTTTTTGATATACTTGATCCAAATGTTCCAACTTAAAGAGATACTAACTCATTGCCTTCTAAAACTTTTTCTGAGTATGGCTAAGATCCGCAGGGACTTCAATTTAGCGTATCAGCCTGGTTAAAATTTAACTCTAGTAGCCAAGTAATGATTCGAGGTATTTTCCTTTAATTTTATATTAATATTAATGATTAGTATTTTGAATTCGGTTTGACTTAAGATTAAACAAATTAGCAAACTTCTTTCAAAATATCTTAAAGCATTACAATTTAAGATATAAAGTAATTAACCATCTCCTTTGTTAGTGATATCTGAGTATTTTTTGGATGTGCAATTAATACTCAAGGAAGCTTTTTAGCTGTTGCAACTCATTCAAAGATAAATAACTAGTTTTAGACTCTATCAGAATCTTTTGGATAACTATTGCCTTTTACTTCAAGTTTTGTAATAAATTAAGGAAGCAATTATTAAGTTTGGAGTTTTACTGGAACTATTTATTCATCAAGATATTATAAGAATTAACTATTTGATATTAATGCCTTTAAATTAATTTTAGATAAGTCAGATTAAGGCTTTCTATAATTAAGTTCTATTATTTGTAATTCTTAATGCTTCAAATGCTTTGGACCTAATTCTAATAGTTGTATCCAATGCTATTCCCCATGAGATTTATAGGCAGATTCATGTGTGTGCAACTTAAAGTTATCAGTAGAATAAATATGCAATAGTACATGTCCTATAACATAATAAGACTAAGACAATAATAAATAATGCGAGTTTTGTAATGAAACCATTTTAAATTGCGAAGAGTGTAATTAGCAAGGAACTATATGCTCTAAGTGTTAAAATCCTTGATTGCTATACAATAGTTAGTGTGTAGAGAAATGCCCAAACGAAACATATTTTTAAGATAACTTAACTTGCTTCAAATGCGAATCTAGAATCTAGAATTGTGAAACGTGTGATATAACTGAAGCTTTGTGTACAAAGTGTTAATATCCATAATTCTTATTCTAGAAGAAATGCGTTTAAAGTTGCCCTAACGATAACTTTTATGTTGAGGATTCTATTTGTTTAAACTGTAATTCCTCAATAGAGAACTGTTAAAGATGCAATTTAAATGGATCATAGTGCTTTCAATGCTAAGAATCTTTTATCTTATTCGAAAACTAGTGTATCTAGAACTGTCCTAACGAAACGTTTTTTATTGAAAATTCTACTTGCCAAAAATGTGAAAATAAGTTAGAAAATTGCTAAGAATGCAATTCAAACGGAGATAATTGCACAAAATGCTTGAAGCCTTGACTTTTATTCGGCAATAAGTGTGCTAAGAATTGTCCAAGCAATCTTTATTATGAAGAGAGTTAAAGTTGCTAACTATGTAGTACGATTATAAGTAATTGTGAAATGTGCAATATAAGTGGTACTGAGTGTGTTAAATGTTAAGATTTTTATGTTTTGTTTGATGCTATGTGCATTGAAAGTTGTCCTAATCAAACTTACTATATTCAGAACTCCATTTGTCAAAAGTGTTCACAAAAGATCGAAAACTGTAAATTCTGCAATATTGAAAGAGGAGCATGTTTAGAGTGCTACGATCTTTATTTTCTTTTTCAAGAAACTTCTTGTGTTAGCAAATGCTAATAAGACTAGATAAATATCAATAAAACTTGTTAATCTTGCGAAATAATTCCTTACTGCTAGTTTTGCTCATGAAATCTTTCATAGAAGATAGAATGCTCTTAGTGCTAGATAAATTTTGCATTATCAAATAATGAATGCATTGAGAAAAAATAAGAGAATAATTCTAAATCTGGTAACAATGAAAATAATACTGACTCTTAAAATTAAGAAGAGGAATAGAAATAAGATTAATTTAAGGATATGAAAAAGAGTCTTGATGACTTCTAAATTTCAAACTCGGAAAAAGATTTTATACAAAATTCTTCTGATATATCTACTGCTCTTGTTTACACTAGTGCTTTAGTAAGTTTAAATTCTTTATTAACTAGCCTTTTTAGTAACTCTAAGTATTCAGCAAGTACTCCTAAATTTTTATAAGCTATTTTTATAACTCAACTCATTCTTATGAGCGCATATGTTGATATATAAAGACCTGAAGTTCTTAACGCTTACTATTATACTAATGTTGATAATGATTAGAAACAGAATGGACTAAGTAATAATAATTTTATTGGCTTAAATCTAAATTCCAACTAATTGAAAATAGATAAATAAATTTATGTTTAACTTAATTACTAAAGCTACACTCTATTATCCAATTTATTTGAAGCTCTTTTCCTGCTATTCATTTTACTTTTTATTGACTTACTACTCAAGATTATTGGACTCAAGTGTTACAAAACTAAAATAGAGAAAATAAGAACTAAATTTACGAACAGAAACTACGTCTCAGTGATTTACAGTATTAAGGCTCTTCAGATTAATAATGCTGTTATGTTACAACTTTATCACTTTACTGTTTCTGATTTTTATTCTGGCTTGAACTCCTTCCTTGCTATCCTAGTACTAGTAAGTTTTTATATTTAGATTATTTAAATAGCATGCATTTTTCATAGCTTTCAAGTCCTTAATAAATATTACAGTTTAAAAAATAAATTTTAGGAAACTAAAGAGGAGAAGACAGAGAAATAAATAGCATAGATTAAAGAAAAGTATATAGTTTACTTTGACTAAAAGAAATAGGATAACAAGATGCAAACACTTTACTAAACTTTCTTTCTAGTAAGGAGACTTTTTGTTTCTTTTGCAGCTATTATATTAGTAGAGATATAAGTAGCTTAAATCATATTATACCTTATTCATTGTTTAGTTTGGTTCTTTTATATAGTTTATTTCAAACCTTTTAAAAATATTTTGTAGTATGCTGTTGAGATAAGTGGAGAAATGGTACTCATTTTTATTTATTTCTTTAACTTCTATTTCGAAGCTAACAGTTATAGCACTTATACTTAAGATTTAAATACAGATGCGTAAACATTAGGAGTAGTTATTACAATAACATGTTGTTTTTTCACATTAATAGCTTTAGTAATATCACTTATATTTTCTTTTATAGATTTGTATAAATCTTGGAAAAAAGCGAGATAAGAGAAAATATAGTAGCAATAGAAGAATGAGTAGCTACACCAACAAAATTTATTCAATAAAGATGACTCGAAACAAAAAGTGAACATGCATAACACAACAGTTATATAAAGTCAACGAGAAGGAGTGGATAAATTTTGTTTGATTTATGAAGATAAAGAGAGAAAAAAGTGCCTAAGCATCACAAAATATAGATCAAGAATAAAAAGCCAAGAAGTCATAAATCCGAGCATATTAGCCAAAAATAACCATGAAATGAACTCTTAAACTATTTTCCTTGAATTTTATAATTTTTCATTATTTTTTATTATAGAAACTATAAAATAAATTTCATACAAAAGATGTAGTTATTAATATCTCTTTCTTAGACTTAGTTTAAAATTAGTAAAATTAACTTATATTAAGAAGTCTTTACTATAAATTATTTTATTAATAAAGATATTTTATAATTATTTTATTTTTAATCTAAGAAGCAAGCTTAGTAAATAATCAAAGACATATGTAATTTTCTTTTAGTAGCTTTCTTTATTTATACTTTTATACTCAATTATTTATAATTATCATAACCAATTAAAGATATTTATAAATGAGATGTTTTCATCTATCTTTCTATATAATTTAATATTTAGTTATTCTTTTATTTTCTCTTAGTTCTCTTTTATTAATTATGTAATTTTTAATCATTTTATATTTATAAATTTATTATTAATTTTCATAAAAAAGGATTTTACTCTCTGTACTGAAATTAAAGCAATATTGTTTCTTATTTTCTATGCTTCTTTTATAATTTTTTAGATATAAATTGCCTATTTTTGTTTTAAGCTTTATTTTTATTTTTTATTTCACCTTTCGCTCTTAGAAATAACTTTTTATTAGAGTATAATACTTTAGTTTTAGAGTGATTTATATTTAAGATATTTTATTTGATTAAAAGATATAAATTTATTTTATTGTCAAATAAATAAAATAAATTGCCTTATAGAGCGAAATAAATAATAATAACCATAAGGTTTTGTTTATTAATAAATATCTTTAAATTTAAGTTTAATTTTATCAACTTTACTAAATCCAAATTATAGAGATTATTTATAATTAATTAATTTTATAAATATTTGAAATTCTTAAATTTATTTATTTAAAATAATGAAAAGCTTTAATTAACTATAAACATTTAGATTTAAATTATTATTATTTTATTTTCACAAAAAAGCTATATTTCTTATTAAATTTAATTTAACCTTAAAAGCTTCTATTAATTAATAATAGATTAAATCAATGCAGTTTAATTTAAAATAAATCGCTAAAATAGAAAATTTCACTAAATATATTTAAAATTTAATTAAATCTTAATATGAATATAAGCTTTAAGGATATAAATAATTAGTAAGTTAACTTAAAAATAAAAATTATAAATAGCTTTATTTTATTATTCTTTTAACTATGGTAGGTTATTTATCTAATCAAATAGCATTTTACTAATTATTATCTTCACTTTTTCTTAAAATTTTCTAAAGAACAATTTTTTAGTTTTAGTCATAAAAAGTTTTAAGTTTATAAATCTCAAAAAAGAAAAATTAAATTATAAATCTATTTAATGGAAAATTGATAATCAAGATTCAGCTTAAAAAGAAAAATTAAAATGAACGTAATTATAGTAATTCTATAAGATTTAAATAAGAAATGTAAGTTTATCCTAGTTCAATCTAAACTTTTAAGTAAATCCTAAATAAAAGTATAAAAAACATTGTTTTTTTAAACTAAATTAAAATTTTCTTACTATGCTTAAATTATTTTTTATCTTTCCCGAGATAAATATAAAAAGTCCAGATTTTAAAATAAATCAAATTATTTAAAGTACTTATGAAAGTGATATTGGTAATTATTTTAAGATTTGCTATTATAGGAAGAATATAAAAAGAGTGATTTGAAGTAACCTAATAAAACTTTTTTTTAATTTAGATATAAACAAAATCTAGCAAAATATAGATAATTTAACTTACAGAATAAAAATCCATGTTAGATTACATGCTAACTTTTATATTTATTATATCTAAAGTTTTAAGACATAACTTTTCATTATTCTCTGTTTAGAAATAAAATACTAAATTAATAATTATTTTAAATATGTAATAGCTATCTATGTATTTAGATTATTTCTTCTTTTATCTAAATATTTATTAATTATATTAAAGAAATAAACTTGAAATATTTTAATATGAGAACCTAAATTAAAATAAAGAGAAATAAGAGGAATAATTAATTTTTAAACTAATTTGAAAACAAAAAATAATAAAATTATCCATATGCTTATATATTAGATTAAAGAACACTATAATAAATTAACTAATTTATTAAGCATTCATAAATTCTTTATACATCTATTTAAGAAAAATATTTAAATAAACATATTATAAAAGGAAATTATAGGAAAGAGTTATAATAATTATTTAAAACTACTTTATTTAATTTAGCTTTTATTTATATTCAATTTAATAAAAGATAAACTAATAGAAGGGAAATAAATATAAATAATCAGTCATTACTAAAATATAAAAGTTAAATTAAATAATTATAGAAACCTTTTCAACTATACTTTACTAGTAAAATTAAGTTAATAAACATTTTTATATCTCCATAAATAAATAAAATTTAAATTATGAAAATTGTTATAGAAATATATAAATGTATAAGAATAGATTAAGTATCCTTTTCTAAAATATAAAAAGATTATATAATTTATAAGTATAAATTAAGATATGAAGTATTAAAATAAATTATTTCATTAAATTTATAAAAATTATCTAAAGCTATTTAATTAAATATAAAATTGATATATCGATGTTTATTTAGATAAATTATAATCTCTCCTACAATCATATAGATTTAATCTTTTTCTATTTAAGAAATTAAGGGTATTTGAAAAGGAATTTCAAACAATTATGTATCTTAAAATTTAAATAAATAACTATATAAAAAGAATAGATTTTTATATCTATCTCTTTAAAAAACCCTTAATAAATATAAATTTATTCTATAAATAAACTCTAAATACAGCTAATTAAGATTAATATTTAAAATAAGTATTTTAGCTTATAAAGCTCTTAGAAGAATAAAAGTTAAAGGATTCTACATGAAATTATTTTGTTTCTTTTTTAATGGTTAGTTATTTTTATTTTAAAGGATTTATGAGATTCATAGAGTTTTAAATTATATATATGGAATTTTATTTGATAAAATAATAGAAATTTAAGATTCAATCTATATAAATTATTAAAACTCAACAGCAGTATTCTCTGAGAGATCTACGAATAAGATTATAATTTTAGACCAATAAAAATTAATTCAGAATATATTTTAGAAAAATAGCTTAACCCATTAAATTTAATTTAAAATAGATTATTATTATATCTTTATTATTTAAGATATTTTACCTTTAGCTTACAATTTTATTAATCTTAAGAGACAGATAGTTAGTTTTAAATTTAAAATACAGAATCTTAAAATTTAACTATATACTAAATATAAAATAAAGTACTATATGCATTACATTAATAATTTTAAAAATTATAACTATATCTATTTTTATAGTTGTAATAAGCTTAAATTATAATATAATACTTGTAAGGTATAAATTCATTATCTATTTAAAAATAATTATAACTTTATAAATATTTTCAATTTTCTTTCCTCTTAATTAACTAAATCTCAGCCAGAAAATAAGATTATAGCTTTATTATAACAAGTGATGTAAATCATACATTTTGCTACTTAATTACTTAGTTTCTACATTTCTAGACTTTAGATTTTATTTTCTAACTTTAAATATTGTATTAAGAGAATTATACTTTAACTAGAAGAATTAAAAATAAAAATCTTGTTTATCTAATAATTTTAATCATAAAACTTGTAATCCACAAAGCCATTCATGTATCTTAGTCATGTTATTTATTGTGTTTTCTTTTTTTTTAATGTCAACTTGATGCTTTCTAATATAAGTTTAAATTAAATAAAAAAGGATAGAGATATAAAGAGTAAGTTGAAAGAAAGATTTTGGCTATCTTAATGATTAAAGAATTTCAAAGTTTTCTTATTATTATCTTATTTGAAACTTGTTCTTAGTAAATTAATTTCAAATTAATTATCTATCTCTTAAAGCAATTTTTCGAAAATAATTAAGCTATAAAAATTTTAAGTTTATATCATTCTAGTTTATATCTTTCTAGTTTATATCATTCTAAAAATAGAAGAGAGAATCCTACTTATCCTGAGTTACTTAATTAAATAAATCACTTAAATAAAAGAATTAAATTAATAATCATTAATTTAAATATAAAAATAGATATTTTATTAATTAAGCGAAATTGAGGGAAAAGTTTAAAAAATTTATAGGCAAACTTAAAAAAAAGTTTTTAGCAATTATTCTAATTTAACACAATAATAAAAAGCTTAAGTAATTAAATTAAAAATATCGTGAAAAGAAAGAAATAATTTATTTTAATTTAAGGATTTTATAATTTTACTTAGGATAAATTAAAGATATTTAAAAAAATTTAAACAATTAAGCAGCTTATAATTGGTTAAATTTTAATAGCTTTTAATTTAAGCTATCTTTAACCATCAAAGCATCATATTTATTTAATAAATGCTAATAAAGAGAAATGATAAAAATAAACCTAATTCACTAAAATTAAATAAAAATGTTTTCCTTTTGGTATCTTTAAACTATTTAATTAAATCATTTTATAATCAAATTTGTTTAAATAAAGTGGCTAATAAAAATTATAAGTATTTCAAAATTTAAATAAATAACTAATATAAAACAAATATAGATTTATTTTATTTAAATCAAAACCAACCTCAAAAAAAGTCCAATTATTTATTTATATATAGGAGTTATAACTTGAGCTTTTATCGGAATATTTCAAAATGATTCAATTTGATTTTCAATTATATTCTACATGGTTATATAGCATCCTTCAGTGTAGAGAATTGAATTATATAAATTTAACTATTTTCAAATAAAAAATAGAAAAATATGAAAAATAGAATTTAGACTGAAAAGAAGAAAATAAGGACGTTTAAAGGTGATATACAAGTGAATTACAAGATATTTATAATAATCAATTTAAATAAAAAGGTATATAAAAAGAATAAGCAAGAAAGAAGAAGGCTAAAATTAGAGTGGATAAGAAAAGAAAAAGGAGGAGTAAATGCAAAGGTTTAAAATTAAAAATTAAAAAAATATTCTTACTCATCTTGATTTGACTTATATATGATTACTAAACTATTGAATTGTTTAATAAAAAATTGTCGCATAATCATTTTAAATAAAATAAATAGAAAAAATGATTAAATAGATAATAGATATTTCTAATTTTTAGAAAGATAGGAGATAAATTTATTTATAGTAGTTTATTTAAATTCATTTAATAAACATATATTTATATGATTTATTATTAGTTTGTTTATTTAAAGTTTTGCAAATTATTCTTAAAAAATAATCTAAATCTATTTTTAATAGGTTGTTTCTACTCATATCAATAAAAATAGCATTAATTTAGCAAGAATCTTTGATGACTCTTTTATCAAAAATTTATCTCAAAAAATATTTACATTAACCGATTTTACTAAGTAGAGCTTTAAATTATTTATATATAAATTATCATGATATAAAATATTTTAAATTTAATTTTTAGTCCCTTCAGTTTTTTTCTTCATACTTAATTTGCATCTTATTCATAATTTAAAAAGTTCAATTTCAAAATTTATTATAAATTTGAATTTATCTAAAATATATAGTAGAAGGTTATTATATTAATTATAAATTTGCTATTCTATGCTAATTATTAAATTCATTTATCTTTATTTCTTCTAGCATTATTTAATTTTTATTCTCAAGACTCATCACTAATTATTATTGTTTTCGTTTTATCAAGTATTGATATAAAAATTTAATTTAGTAATAAATTTATCTCCTTTCCATGTAATCATAAATGTGTAATAAATGTATAATAGTTTATTATGTATTTTTAAGATTATTAACTTGTAATTATTTTAATTTAAAAATGATATTATAAAATTTAATTCAATTACTATATCAGAATTTCAATAAGATAAATAAATTAAATTATAAATATTAAATTTAAATGAGATTAAAAGGAAATTGTTATAAATTGGTGAGAAGATATTATATTATAGCAAATCATATAAAATAAATTAGCTGATAATTATTAATGAAAATAAAGATAAAAATAAAGCAATAAAGCAAATTATTAATATTCATTAAATTGAAATAATTAGAAATATATAATTTTAGATATTTGTATAATAAATAGAGTGAATATCTATAGTAAAATATCTAATTAGCTATAAATTTATCTATCTTATAAAATGAGGAAGGTGAATAAAAATAAATAGAAGTTGATTTTATTTTGATTTATTGATATATTAAATAAAAATTAATTATAATTAATAAGAAATTTAATTTATACTAGCTAGAATTTATAAAAAATATTAATTTAATAATAGATAATGATATATTATAACTATAAATAAATTAGTGATATTTAACTCTATAAACTATTTAAAAAAGATTTATTTTTTTAAAAAGAAGGAATGAATTATCATCAAATCATCTAAAATAAAAAATGTTTAAAGTGATAATCTTAATTTATTATAGAAAAAAGATGAGATTAAAGGTATACCAAATAGATAAGAGTAAAATAAGGTGTTTATTATAAATAAATATCTACTTTAACTATTGATTATTTGCTTAATAAATTGCAGAATTAAAGTTTCTTAACTCTTAATTTTCTTAATATTTGATAAATTTTGGAATTTATTATTTTTTACTTTCAAATTATCAATCTATACATATCTAAAATTTTAGTTAAATCTTAGCTATTAAATTTAATGAGATAAGTTTTCTATCTACATTCAATTTTAAGTTAAAACTAAAATTAAAGTTATAGGTTAAATTTTCATTAATCCTTTTTATAATTATAAACTTAATACTTATATTAGCTTAATAAATGAAAAAAATGAAACTTTACTACAACTATTAAATTATTAACTAAAGTAGTTATTAAAAGGAAAAAATTAGACTAAGCAACTAAATTAAAAACGGAGTAATAATAAAAGATTTTTTCATTTAAGTTTATTTAAGAAATTTTAATTTATTTTAAGGTAGGTATTTATTTAAACATTATACTAAACTCTAATTAAATGTATACAATAAAGGCTATCTAAAATAAATTTATTTTATAAGTCTTTAATAATTTATTTTACAATATTTTATATTAAATCTGGATTGCTTACATTTATCTCACAAAAATATAAAAAGATAATTGTAGCATAGTAATAAAAACAATTTATCTAAAATACAAATATGCCAATTATATTTTGTAATAATTTTATTTAGAATTTATTTTTAAGTCTCAAGTTAAACTAGGATAAACTTCAATTTCTTAATTAAATCTTATAGAATAACTAAAATTTAATTTATTTTAAATTTTTCTTTTGCTGAGCTATATCTTAGTTAGCAATTTTGATTTTAAATATATTTATTACTTTATTCTTTTACCTTTTAGATTTAATTTTTGCTTCTTTGAGAATTATAAAACTAAAAATTAAAAAAAATGTAAACATCTTTTGGTTTATAAATTATAAGAAAAGTGAAGATAATAATTAGCAAAAAGCTATTAGATTGAATAAATAATCTATAATGAATTGTAATAATAATAAAAAGGCTATTTATCAAATTTATTTTTAAGTTAACTTGCTCATCATTTTATATCCTTAAAATTTAAAATAATTGTTAATTTTATATATAGTTAGATTCTAAATATGTTTAACGATATTTACAATTAAATAGGTATTTATTTTAAGATAAAATTTAAATTATTTATCTATTACTTATTAAAATATATTAGAGGCTTTAATTTTATTTATAAAGGAAATGCTAATTTTCGTTTTTTTTAGAAATTTAAAAAGATATTATTATAAACCTTCTTTTTATAGTTAGTTATAGCTTTTCATAATTTTAAATAAATAAATTTTAGAATATCAAATCTTTAATAATTAAATAATTATAAATAATCTCTATAATTTGGATTTAGCAAAAATAATTAAATTAAGTTTAATAAAAAGATATTTATTAATAAACAAAGCCATAAGCTATTATTAGTGTTCGCTCTATAGGATAATTTATTTTTATTTATTTGACAATAAAATAAATTTAGGTATTTTAATCAAATAAAATATCTTAAATATTAATCACTCTATAACTAAAGTATTATATTCTAATAAAAAGTTATTTCTAAGAGTGAAACTTTAAATTAAAAATTAAAATTAAATTAAAATTAAAATAAGGTATTTATATCTAAAAAATTATAAAAGAAACATAGAAAATAAGAAACAATACAGTTTTAATTTCAGTATAGAGAGTGTAATTCTTTTTTATGAAAATTAATAATAAATTTATAAAAATAAAAAGATGAAAAATTACATAATTAATAAAAGAGAACTAAGATAAAATAAAAGGATAGCTAAATATATAGTTATATAGAAAAATAGTTGAAAACATCACATTTATAATATCTTTAATTGGTTATGATAATTATAAATAATTGAGAATAAAAGTATAAATAAAGAAAGCTACTAAATGAAAACTAAAATAGCTTTGAATATTTACTAAGTTTGCTACTTAGATTAAAATTAAAAGATTATAAAATCTCTTTATTAATAAAACAATTTATAGCATAAACTTCTTAATATAAGTTACTTTTACTAATTTTAAAATGAGTCTAAGAAAGAGGTATTAATAACTACATCTTTTGTATGAAATTTATTTTATAGTTTCTATAATAAAAATTTAGAAAATTTAGAAAATTTAAGAAAAATAGTTTAAGAGTTCATTCATGTTTATTTTTGGCTATTATGCTTGGATTTATGACTTCTTGGCTTTTTATTCTTTATCTATATTTTGTGATGTTTAGACACTTTTTCTCTTCTATATCTCCATAAATCAAACAAAATTTATCCACTCCTTCTCGTTGACTTTATATAACTGTTGTGTTATGCATGCTCACTTTTTGTTTCGAGTCATCTTTATTGAATAAATTTTGTTGTTGTAACTACTCATTCTTCTATTGCTACTACATTTTCTCTTATTTCGCTTTTTTCCAAGATTTATATAAATCCATAAAAGAAAATATAAGTGATACTACTAAAGCTATTAATGTGAAAAGACAACATGTTATTGTGGTCACTACTCCTAATGTTTGCGCATCTGTATTTCAATCTTAAGTATAAGTGCTATAACTGTTAGCTTCGAAATAGAAGTTAAAGAAATAAATAAAAATGAGTACCATTTCTCCACTTATCTCAACAGCATACTACAAAATATTTTCAAAAGGTTTGAAATAAACTATATAAAAGAACCAAACTAAACAATGAATAAGGTATAATATGATTTAAGCTACTTATATCTCTACTAATATAATAGCTGCAAAAGAAACAAAAAGTCTCCTTACTAGAAAGAAAGTTTAGTAAAGTGTTTGCATCTTGTTATCCTATTTCTTTTAGTCAAAGTAAACTATATACTTTTCTTTAATCTATGCTATTTATTTCTCTGTCTTCTCCTCTTTAGTTTCCTAAAATTTATTTTTTAAACTGTAATATTTATTAAGGACTTGAAAGCTATGAAAAATGCATGCTATTTAAATAATCTAAATATAAAAACTTACTAGTACTAGGATAGCAAGGAAGGAGTTCAAGCCAGAATAAAAATCAGAAACAGTAAAGTGATAAAGTTGTAACATAACAGCATTATTAATCTGAAGAGCCTTAATACTATAAATCACTGAGACGTAGTTTCTGTTCGTAAATTTAGTTCTTATTTTCTCTATTTTAGTTTTGTAACACTTGAGTCCAATAATCTTGAGTAGTAAATCAATAAAAAGTAAAATGAATAGCAGGAAAAGGGCTTCAAATAAATTGGATAATAGAGTGTAGCTTTAGTAATTAAATTAAACATAAATTTATTTATCTATTTTCAATTAGTTGGAATTTAGATTTAAACCAATAAAATTATTATTACTTAGTCCATTTTATTTCTATTTATTGTCAAAGCTAGTATAATAGTAAGCGTTAAGAACTTCAGGTCTTTATACATCAACGTATACGCTCATAAGAATGAGTTGAGTTATAAAAATAGCTTATAAAAATTTAGGAGTACTTGCTGAATACTTAGAGTTACTAAAAAAGCTAGTTAATAAAGAATTTAAACTTACTAAAGCACTAGTGTAAACAAGAGCAGTAGATATATCAGAAGAATTTTGTATAAAATCTTTTTCCGAGTTTGAAATTTAGAAGTCATCAAGACTCTTTTTCATATCCTTAAATTAATCTTATTTCTATTCCTCTTCTTAATTTTAAGAGTCAGTATTATTTTCATTGTTACCAGATTTCGAATTATTCTTTTATTTTTTCTCAATGCATTCATTATTTGATAATGTAAAATTTATCTAGCACTAAGAGCATTCTATCTTCTATGAAATATTTCATGAACAAAACTAGCAGTGAGGAATTATTTCGCAAGATTAGCAAGTTTTATTGATATTTATCTAGTCTTATTAACATTCTTTAACACAAGAAGTTTCTTGAAAAAGAAAATAAGGATTGTAGCACTCTAAACATGCTCCTCTTTCGATATCGCAAAATTTGCAGTTTTCTATCTTTTGTGAACACTTTTGACAAATGGAGTTCTGAATATAGTAAATTTGATTAGGACAACTTTCAATGCACATATTATCAAACAAAACATAAGGGTCCTAACATTTAAGACACTCAGTACCATTTATATTACACATTTCACAATTACTTAAGCTCTAATTACATAGCTAACAACTTTAACTCTGTTCATAATAAAGATTGCTTGAACAATTCTAAACACATTTATTGCCGAATAAAAGCCAAGATTCCAAGCATTTTACGCAGATATCTCCATTTGAATTGCATTCTTAGCAATTTTCTAACTTATTTTCGCATTTTAGGCAAGTAGAATTTTCAATAAAAAACGTTTCGTTAGGACAGTTCTAGATGCACTAGTTTTCGAATAAGATAAAAGTCTCTTTGCATTGTAAGCACAATGATCCATTTAAATTGCATCTTTAACATTTTTCTATTGAGGAATTACAGCTTATGCAAATAAAATCCTCAACATAAAAACTATCGTTAGGGCAATTTTAAACGCATTAATTTTAGATTAAAAGTAATGGATATTAACACTTTGTACACAAAGTTCCAGTTTCACAATTCTAGATTCGCATTTGAAGCAAGTTAAGTTATTTTAAAAATATGTTTTGCTTATGCATTTCTCTACACACTAACTATTTTATAATAATCAAGGATTTTAACACTTAGAGCATATAGTTCCTTGTTAATTGCACTCTTCACAATTTAAAATGATTTCATTACAAAACTCGCATTATTTATTATTGTCTTAGTCTTATTATGTTATAGGACATGTACTATTACATACTTATTCTACTGATAACTTTAAATTGCATATGCATGAATCTGCCTATAAATCTCATGGGGAATAGCATTGGATGCAATTATTAGAATTAATTCCATAACAATTAAAGCATTAGGAATTACAAGTAATAGAACTTTATTATAGAAAGCCCTAATAAGACTAGTCTAAAATGTACTGAAAGTCGACAATGCCTAAATATTAATTCTTATAATATCTTAATGAATAAGTAGTCCCAGTAAAACTTCAAGCCTTATTAATACTTCCTTAATTTATTTCAGTACTTGAAGTAAAAGGCAATAATTACCCAAAGGATTCTGATAGAGTCTAAAACTAGTTATTTTTCTTTTAATGAGTTGCGAGAGCTATAAAATCTCCTTGAGAATTAATTGCACGTCCAAAAAATACCCAGATATCACTAAAAAAGAAGATGGTTAATTACTTTATATCATAAATTGAAATGCTTTAAATTATTTAGAAAGTAGTTTGCTAATTTGTTTAATCTTAGGTCAAACCGAATTCCAGAAAATTCGAAACACCATCATGAAATTGAAGGAAAATACCATGAATCTCTACTTGTTTACTAGAGCTAAATTTTAACCAGGCTGTAACGCTAAATTAAAGTCCTTGGGGATCTTAGCCATATTCAGAAAAAGTTTTAGATGGCAATGAGTTAGTATCTCTTTAAGTTGGAACATTTGGGTCAAGTATATCAAAAAATGTTAATTAAGCTGAGATTCTAGAGATAAGGAAATAAAAGATAATTAAAGAGATTGACATTTTATTTATAAATAGTTATGCTTATATCAATAATAAACATAGATATAAGCTATTTAATAAATTAAACTAATTTAATTTACATCATCAATTTATCAAATATGGGAAGAAAATAAATCTCAAATGACTTTAACTTTAACTCTAATCTACAATAGCAAGCTTTCTCAAGATATTATAAAAATTCATAATATGATAAATAATAATTGAAGTAATCAAGATAATTGGATAGAAGTATAGTGCTGCATATAAGCAGCTCTTAAATTTATTTGTTATACTTTGAATTTAGCTATATATATCCTTTTATTTCAAATTTAAAGCTATTTAGAAGTTTAATACTTCGAACGTTTTTTAAATAAAAAATAGAGATTATGTGTTTATAATTACATTTAGTGTAGATAAATTTTAAACTAATGATAATTCAGGGAAATAAGTTTAAGTTATGCTTATTAATGAGAAGTCACTTAAAAAATTCGTTGAAGGCAAGATCTTGTAGAGTATTTACTTTATCAACTTAATTATTTTTTAATATTGTTGCCTTCATTGAAATTTTCTATATACACATTATTTAATTTATAACTTTTCAAACTTTCCTCCGAAATATAGATGATTATATACTACACAAAATCTAAATCGTTTTCTCTCTTTTATTTATGGCATTATTAGTTAAAAAAGCTGCTTTTGATATTATTTTGGCTTGAAGTTTAAATTGAATAATTATTATTCTTAAAGATTTATTTTAAGAATTATATCTTCAACACTTGTATATGCACAATAACTTTTTTATTCATTTATTTATAGAGATTTATAAGTATCTTGTAAGCTAAAGTAGAGAATAAACTCTTTTTAGCATTAATTATTTTTTATTGTTTTATAGCTTTTTATTGTCATTTACTTTGTTATGTTTAGAGTTAAACTAATTCTGCTTTGCGAAAATTAATTTTTATCCTTATTGCTAACAGTAAACATCTAATTTATCTCTTATATTAATAAGGTTATTTAGAAAATGCATAATCATTAGTGGACTTTAATTTGATGCTTCGTAAAATTTATTATTAAAGAGGGATATAAAATAAAACATTTTTATAGCTAATTTATTTTGAAAGATTACTTTAAGAGTTATCTTAAGAGATAATTAATTTGAAGGTATTTTACTAAGAACAAGTTTATAGTAAGATAGTAATAAGAAAACTTTAAAATGCTATAATCATTCAATTAGCCAAAATCTTTCTTTCAACTTACTCCTTAAGTTTCTATCCTTTTTTATTAAATTTAGACTGGAATTAGAAAGTCTGTAGTAGATAATTGAAAAAATAAAACCACGATAAATAACATGATTAAGATACTTTGAATGACTTAGTGGATTACAAGCTTATAATAAAAATTATTAGATAACAAAGACTTTATTTCTAATTCTTCTAGTTAAAGTATAATTCTCTTAATACAAAATAAAATCAGAAAATAAATATTCTAAACAAAATATTCAAAAGTCTATAAATGTTAACAATCAAGTAATTAAGTAGCCAAAGGTATGATTTTCAACACTTGTTATAATACAGCTATAATCACATTTTTTAGTTAAGCTTTAGTTAATTAAGAGGAAAGAAAATTGAAAATATTTATAAAGTTATATTATTTTTAAATAGATAATGAATTTATACCTTACAAGTATTATATTATAATTTAAGCTTATTACACCTATAAAGATAGATATACTTATAATTATTAAAATTATAAATGTAATGC
The DNA here is from genome assembly GCA_946699065.1 of Loxodes magnus. Classification (NCBI taxonomy): domain Eukaryota; phylum Ciliophora; class Karyorelictea; order Loxodida; family Loxodidae; genus Loxodes; species Loxodes magnus. Next base: position 8,382 of record CAMPDV010001954.1, on the reverse strand, counting down.
ATATAGTACTTTATTTTATATTTAGTATATGGTTAAATTTTAAGATTCTGTGTTTTAAATTTAAAACTAACTATCTGTCTCTTAAGATTAATAAAAAATTGTAAGCTAAAAGGTAAAATATCTTAAATAACAAAGTTATAAATAAATAAATAAATAAATTTGATTATAGAGCGCGTAGCACTCTCGTTGATGCGCAGCTCTTTAAAAAAAATGTTTCATACTGACAAGAATGTTTGTTACTGATAAAATTATCAGATACTGATAAACCTTGTTCAATACTGGTATAATTATTCAGTACTGATAAAAATGTTCAATACTGATATAATTTTAGAATACTCGTAATCTTTAATACTTGCTGGAGGTCCAAGGACATGGCAGGATTGTGTCTCATTGCATCACCAAAGCAGAGGGAGACATATGTCAATTATGGGTACTTAAATTCCCCACCTCTGATGAAGCTCGCAATATTATTTATTTTTCGTTCCAGAATTAAAAATAAATTAAGCCAAGTCAAGCCACTGTCGAAGGTCTAAAAATCTTATGTCTCGAGGCCAAACCAAAGCAGAGGAAGACATAAAGTCGATTATGGGTACTTAACTTCCCCAACCTCTGATGAAGGTGACCTTTTTGTTAACCTTCGAACAACTATATAATAATAATCTATTTTCAATTAAATTTAATGGGTTAAGCTATTTTTCTAAACGTTATTCTGAATTATTATTTTATTTTATTGGTCTAGAAATATAATCTTATTCGTAGATTTCTCAGAGAATACTGCTGTGGAGTTTTAATGATTTATATAGATTGAATCTTAAATTTCTATTAGTCTAGCAAATAAAATTCCAAATATAAAATAAAAAAATCTATGAATCTCATAAATTCTAAAATAAAAATAACTAACCATTTTAGAAAAAAGATAAAAAGTATAAAATGCTTTAACTTTTCTTTTCTAAGACTAGTATAAAAATTTCAAATATTTAGAATACTTGATATTATTCTAGATTAAACATAATTATTATTTCGTTTTTAATTTTTGCAATTAAATTTTTTACTATTTCATCTTTATATAATATTTTATAGGTAAATTTTTCCCATCTTACCTTTTATATTTTTTCTATATAAAACCAAAAATAATAATATCATTTATTATAGTGCTTTATACATCAATAGGTAACCACTTTAACACAAATTATTTCGGACTTTATTTCAATATTGATCGAAAATATCTAGAGTCTAAATTTTATTTTAAATCATATTAGTCTATTCATCAAGTTGAGCTTAATTTTTAAAAAATAATTTAGTCAAAAATTTTTTTTTCATTTTTGTTTTTATTATAAGTATTTTTAAAAGAGATTTTTAAATTAGCTTTTTAAATTATAAAAATAAAAATTTATCAAGTTTAAATAGATCTTTCTATATTTTGAATTACCAATATATTTTTTTATCTGGATCTAAATTAAAAAATATTTATTTTTAGATACAAACTAATTATTTGCTAAAATTACATAGTCTGTTTCGATTTCAGTTACTTTATCAAATTATTTTCCTAAATGAATGTAATTTTTGAATACTAAATTAAAAAAATTTTCTTCTAATCGTCTAAAATAATACTATGAATTAAAATAAATCAAATTATGTAAAATGTATTTTAACTTTATATCCTTTTAATTTTTAGTATTTTAGAAATTATAAATAAAAGCAATCATTCTTTATTTATCTAAGTTAGAAATTTTGTGGGATTTATAATAAAAATTTTTCATTATTTGCCATTTAAAGCTTAGTATTAAAGAAATTTTTCAAATTTTGCAAGGTTTTTATTTAAATTTTTAGTTTTATCATTCTTTTTAACTAATGTAAATAGATATAAATTTAAGTTTCTTTACAATTTTTTTTAATCATTTGAAATAAAATACCTTAAAATTTTATAAGTAAATTTCTTTTAGTTATTAAATTAATTTTTAATTTTTTATAAGCAATCAATATCCTAGTTAAAATGATATTAGAAAGAATCTTTTATTTGTTTACTTTTTTAATGTTTTTATATATATTTTTTATTTATTATTTTTTTAATGATTTTATTTTTTTTGCAACAATTTTATATTTATTATTTGATATTTTCTTAAATTGATTATTTAAAAAATAAAATATACTTTAATTTTTTATATTAAATGGATTAAACCACTTCTAAAAGAAAAGCTTAAACAACCTTAACTATGAAACACTAAAAAGAGATATAAAGGCTGTTCTTGCAGAATCAGACCCCAAAATCTTAGTTCTTGGAATGAAACGAAAATTTAGGATCTTGCTACAAGTCATGTATAGAACCAAAAAGAAAAATTAATAAAAAAAAGGAAATTAGCAGCAAATCGGAAAACGGTAAGGTAAACTTCCAACTAAAATTAATAAAGAAAGGTTTAGCCAGTTTATCTTGTAGACATAATCAATAGTCTAATAAAACTAAACCAATGGTATCCTATGTACATTGAGAAAGTACAAAAGCTAATTTATGCCTATAATCGGAGAAATATATTAAAATATTGATTACTCAATAGGGAAGTATTTTTAGTAAGACGATGCTATGTTTTTATAAAAGTAAATAATATAAGAAAAAACTATGGATTAAACTGAACTGAATATATTGCTCAAGAGAAGGTAAACATTTTAGAAAAAAAAGTATTAAGGAATAGAATTACAATAATCAATAACAGAAGTGAATAATACAATAATGATGAAAATGATAAAAGGAGTTACAATTCAAATAATTTAAAAAAGGCAAGAAGAAAACTGATTATTGGAATATGAAGAAGACCGAGTTTAAATGAAAGAATAGAAAGAAATTTATCAACAATTTAGGAAGCATCAAGAAAGATTCCATAAACAATAATACAATTAAATTTATTTAAAACAGTGATAATCTTATTAAAGGAGGAATTATGTTATCTATGATATTATTATTAAAAATCGTGAATAATATTAAACTTTATTTATGTAAATAACTATTATTTATTAGTACGATTAAGGAAGATAATACCGATAAATTATCTAATCCAATAATTTTTTTAAAGTAAATATAATAAAAAAAATGTTATTCGAAATAATTTTGACTGCTTAATAAAAAAATAATTATCTGTTTAAATTGAGATATTTATTGAAATATACGATTTATTTCTTGTAATATCTTTATTTATTAACAGATTAAATAATATTTAATTACTTTATTAAAATATTTAAAATTGAATCATTTTTTGTATTAAGAAACTTAAATAAAAGCAGTAGCAGAACTTTTCCTATAATTTTTAAGGTTAAGAAATTTTATATTAAAAATAGCTAAAAATGTGTTATGAGGGATTAAATTTTTCAAAAAATTAAGATATTTAGAATTAAAAAAAACACCTTTTAAAATTTTAATTATATATAGAAATTTCTATTTAAAATTTAAATTATAATGAAAGAAATAAAAAATATCTTAATAATAATGGTATTAATAAAATATTGAAGTTATTATTACTAATAAGTATGACTATAAAGATAAAAAATTGGCACTTATTTTAAAGAAGATATTAAAAATTAATCAATTAGAAATTAAAAATCTTTCATGAAATCCTAAATATTTTAAAAATAAAAGAAAATTAAATATTAAAATAAAAAATAAATAATAAGTATAAATAATAAAATCAAAATAGAAAAATATATAAAGAATTTAAAGATTTAAAAGAAAAATATAATTTATTATTATATTGAGATAATCTAGACAAAATTAAAAATATATTTATATAATTTTGAAATAATTAGTGCAATTTTACAGAGCTTAATTGAGAATTACAAATTGTACTTGATATTTTTAATATTTTTAAATTACTTAAAAAAGAATAGCAAAAATAAAATTAAAGTACAAATAAAAAGAAAAATTAGCTTCTTACAGGAGCAAAACTAAAAAAGAGCTATTAAAACTATTTGGTTTTATCGATTTCTTCAAGAAACATAAACATTTTCGCGTCTTTGGGAAGTTACGTTAATAGAAATATAAGTGAATGTTTGTATTTAGTAGAAAAATTAAGTTCTTTTTAAAATTTAAAATAATAATAGTATTCAATTTAAAAAGTAATTTGAAATAACTAAGATGAAAAATAAACTCAAGAAAAATTAAAAAAATAGACTTTATAAATTACTAAATAACAAATTAAAAGATAATAATTTTCCAGAAACTTCAAAGAATGCAAAAAGATTTAAAAGGCTTAACTTACCATGAGATTATTTATACTTTAGAATAGAAATAAAAAATTTTACAAGGAGTACCGATAAAAAAATAATTTAGTAAGATATTTATTTATAATCAGAAAACACAAACAAATTTTTAACCAAAAATATAAAATAAAACTATTTATAAGTAAAAATATTTAATGCATACTAATAAGAATGTCTATTTATAATCATCAATGATTACTATTCAAAATAAAAAAAATTTAATTTTTATAAAAAGGAAAGAAAAATTCAGTATTATTAGTGATAAAATATCTCTTTGGTTAAAAATAAATAACTATATTAATTTTAAAATTTTTTAAACTTATTTACTTCTTATTTTTATAAAATAATTAGGAAACGTTTGAAACATTAAATTGTGAAAAATATGATGCTATTTAGTTAACATTATTTATATTAATAAAGTTAAAAAAATATAAAAATCAATCAAAAAATTATAAAATTAATCAAAGCACTTTATAATGAATATAAAAATTAAAAATAACTATAATTAAATAATCAATAAACTTTTATTCCTAAATAATTTAAAAAATATTAAAAATTAAGCGCAAAAATTTTTACTTCGCGAATTAATTTTCGAAATATTTAAATTTTTCAATTTATTTTTTTATCTTGTATTTCTTTTTTCAATTTTATTTAAACTTAAATTAGTAAAATTATGTTTTTTATTTAATTTTATATTTACAAAGAAACAATTTTTAACCATTTTTATTTTTTTTAAGACAAATTTTCTTGATTTTCAGTTATTTTAGTTTTAAAAATTATAAATTTTGAAATTTATGATATTGACTTCAGAGTGATTTAGTCACAAGGTCACAGAAATTAGTTATCAATGTACTTTGCTTAAATGATATTTCGATCTTATGCCTTCGCTCCAGCTGTGATATTATTTGAGAATATTTAAAAAGCAAGTAATCGTCCTATGTTATATAAACAAATTAAGTTCTGACTTCGTATGTTCCTCTATATATAATTCTAATTTAAACTAGCTTAGGATTATTTAATATGATTTTTGTGAAATTCTAACACAACAAGGGAACGCAGCACCTTTAAATGATCTCTACTGAGGCAGTATGAGAGTCCTCTACTAAAATAATATTTGATGAGTTAATTTTTTTAGAATTAATATACTTAATTCTAAATTTGAAAGTAAAAATTTATTTTGTAAAATTAAGAAAACATTTTAAATAATGTTCTAATTAGATTCTAATTAAAAGTAACTTGCTTAAGATTTTTTTTGTGATTTTTTCTCAAATAAATCTTGATTATGCTACTTTTTACTAAGTCTCATCTCCGTTTTTATTAAAATTAAAATCATTATATCTTACTGACTTTTACTATACTTTTTTCTAGCATTCTCTGGAAAAACTTAAAGTATTATCTAAAGCATCTTTTAGAGTTCTGTAAGTTTTTTTTGAAATGGAAACACATAAGATTTTTTAAGTTAAAAAACTAAAATTTATTAAATTATTTCATTAGGAACATTTTTTAGCATCTAATTTTCAACTAAATTCCTTAGAATTCCTTTTTAAGTTTTACTCATCAAATTTAACCCTATTTTTCTATAAAAATTGTAGTTTTTAGACTTAATAATTTTATTATTTTTAATTATATTTTATTTTTATATTTAATTTAAATACAAATCTTATTATTCATAAAATATTTAGACTTATTTTTATAATTATAATAATTAATATGTTTTTACTGTATTTTCTTATAGATAATAAGTAATTTTAGTATATTTCCTGATCAATAATTTTGCTTACTTATGTTATATCTTCCTATTCATCATCATTGTTGCTTCCAAGTTTTTCATAGTTCAAAATGTTTTATAAACGTTTTTTCATTTTGCTCATTAATTAGATTTCTTCAAAGTAGATTTTATGAAAGTTTCTTATTCTAAAATATATTTTTACTATTTTTTGATCAGAAAATTTTGATTAAATTAACTTAAATTATAAGTTACAAATTTGAGTAAATCATATTTTTTGAAATCTCAAAATTCTTCATATATATTCTTTTTATTTAGTTATTTGCTTTAATTTTAAAAATTAAATTAATTTATGAATCATTATTAAAAAATTCTATGTTTTTCAATATTATTAAATACATTATTTTAACCAATTTCATACTTAAATTAATCTTATTAACAAAGATTAATAAATAAAATTTTATGTATTAAATTTTAAAATTGTATTTTTTTAGACTATATTGTCTTTACATTATTTTTTAGTATTTTAGTTATTCTAATTTGCTACTCAGAATTTTTGTCTATAATTTTTAAAATTTCTTAATATTAATCATTTAAGTCTTCAAATATTTATATTATTTTGAAAAGTAAATTTTAATTAAGTTGCTACGAAGTATTTAAAAGTTTAATCTATGAAAGATAGAATTAAATTTAATTTTTTCTTGAGCAAAATTTAATTGAAAAAGATCAAAAGCGTACTTCTTAAGTTCATGCAGAAAAATATAAAAATTTGAGAAATAAAAGATTAAAAATTTATACTTTTGATTTTTTGATAAAAGTTATTTTTACTATTAATTTAATCACTACATAATGAGGAATTTTTCAAAATAGATTAGTATTTAAAAAGTAGTAGCAAGATAAAAATATATTCGTAGAATTTCAATTTAAATTAACAAAAATAATTATTTACTATAATAAAATATTACGATAACGTTAATAATATTAATTAATTTTATTCTTTAAATTGAAATATCATTAATTTAAATTGAAAATAATGATTAAATGATAAAAATTTTGATAATATTTTGAATATTGAATTATATTTTTATCTTTTAATTAATTAATTTCAACTAAAAAAGTTTTTTGACCTGAAACTTCTTTCCGATTGCACAACCCGATGCTCTCTTTTTATGGAATAACGGGGATATCCTGTTTTGCTCCAGACACAGCTGCAAGGGAGCTCCATCGCTATGAGCAGCCAGGCTTCAAGTCCCTACCAAGAGCGGATAATCTCAAAGACAGTGTTCCCTTCAGAAAATGACTCTGACCAGGGACTTTCTCAGCGACAGGAAAGGAACTTGTTCCTAGCCTTAAAACCAGAAAATGTTGTCACGAAGGTCATTCTCAGCTCCCATCATCTTTTTCAATTATATTTTTATCTTTTAAATGTTTATTTATTTATAGTTTACAATTACTATTTTTTATGTATTATTTAATACTGATAATTGTGTTAAGAAGTTTATTTTAATTTTAAAAAAGTTTAACTAAAGCTATTAAAAATAAATTTTAATTGTTGGCTAATAATTTAAATTAAACCAAATCTTAAATTTAATTAATTATTTTAAGTTATATTGGTTGCTATTACTCTTATTTTTTTAAAGTTGCTTTGATCTTTAAAAGTTCAAAAATTTACGATTTTGTTATTAATTTATATTAATTCAGATACAACAAAAAATTTAGACTTGAAATTTTTAATATAAGCATAATTAAATCGTTAATAAATTTTAAAAGATTAATAATCTATAGAAACATAATTTATAACTATTCAATTATAAACTTTTTATTATTTTATCTATAAGTGTTAAGACAAGTCTAAGCTAATTATTAAGAGAATTTATATAAATATGCATGCTTTTTGCTATCAGCAATTATGTGTGCATTTTACTCTCTTAAAATTTTTAATTGGTTCTGAAATGTTATAAATTAACTTTGAAAATATCACTTTTAAAGGTAACAATTTGAGCATTTTTTAAATTGGCTAATTTATATTGAGTTTGCAGATAGTTAGGCATTATGGATTTTCTCTTCATCAAATAAAATTTTTCACATTATAAAGATTTACTTTTGCACAAAAATATGAAATAAACTAGTAATATTTTACTTTTCTTTTACTTAGAACTAATATTCTCAGTTTTAAATACTTAGATACTTCAGTTACTAGTTTATAATTATTATTAGCTAAATTTCCGAACACTATTATAGGAATTACATAATTCTTATTATTTTTCTGATTTTACTTTTCTTTTATCTTTTATATTTTCTATTTTTAATTTCATAAATTCCTATTTAAGATTTTTTGGACTTTAAAGTTCAAGATCTCTAAGATTAATTGTTTATGCAAATTTTAAATTTATTTGTTGAGAGGTTCAAAC
>CAMPDV010001953.1:0-69765 GCA_946699065.1 Loxodes magnus | reverse complement strand
TGGATATGTGTTAGTTTTAGTTTCTAATTTAATTACCTTTATTGGATTATCTTAAGATTATCATTCCTATTTTCAAGAAATGTAGTAAGAGTGATTGGAAAAACTGAAGACCAATTTCTCTTATGAATACTATATTGAAGATGAACTTTGTATGCAGAGCGTGGGCAGATGACCTTATACTCCTTTCATGTTCTGCTTAAAGGATGTAATAACTCATAGATTAATGCAAACAGAGTTTTTCAGTGAATTTTTCTGTAAAATTAACACTAGTAAATGTGAAGCAATACAATTTGTTTAAAAAAAAGGAAGAGCCAAAAAAAATCGAATTAAACTTAAAAATGGAAGGGTTAGCAAATCAAATAGAAGAATCAAGTGACATACCTTGGAGTCATAATACAAGAAAATGGTCTTTTGATCAATCGCTGTTAATAGAGAATTTAAACATATTTAGAATCGGTAAAGAAAAGCATTTATACTCTCAGCCGAGACAAGAATGTTATTCCCTGAACATTAAAAATGCTTTGTCTCATGTTTACTTTGTCTAAGGCGGAATACGGTGGAGAATTGGTTCCTTGAACTATAATGAGAGGCTCATAGTCTATGAAAGAGAAGATAAACAAAAGTATGAGTATAATTGCGAGGAAGGCTTTACAGTCGCCTATTTCTGTCTTTAATGAGTCCTGTCACATAGACTTTAACTGACCCCCTTTTGAGGCATACTAAGGCTAGTCGCTTTTTCCGTTTCTACTTTTAAATATGGAAAGAAGCTAGGATTTATCCGGAATCCGATATAGGAAGATTCTTTGAATGTAATTGAAACTAAAAATCTTTGTACTTTTAGTAAGTTAAAAGGATGTTTTAATATTACGGAATTAGCAATGACGACCGAAGCATGATTTCTAATTAACTTTCTTTTGAGAATTTTATTGAAGAAAAAATAAGAAACAAATTCTATTAAGAAGCAATTATACGATATAGAGACTTGCCCACTGCATAGATATTTAGAGAACAACTTGGAGGACTTTTTTAAATTTCCTGAAATAAATTACACTAAACTAAACAAAGAATATAAAAAAGAAATCATCTCAATCTTTAAATTACAAACTAATTCTTACAGTTTTCAATATGACTTACATATGCGTCATTATCCTGTAAAAAATTACCTCTGTAAATGTGGTGGAAAAGACACGTTTAGAAATATCTTCGAATGTATCTACTATTAGAACATAGTTAGAAATATCTCTGATAAATTTCCTGGAAAAAACTTGGAAAAACTAGTAACTTACGATTAACTCTACATAAGCTAGCAGTTCACTTCATATAAGTAAATGGATGGCAGATCTTCATATAAAAAATTTTCATAAGAATCTACGAAAAAAAAGAATTGAAATTGTAGAATAAAGCACAGATAATTGATTGGGAGCCCCCTAAAGAAGAACAATAAGAAAGCACAAGAAACAAAGGGAAAAAGTTGGGAAGATAGAAAGAACGATGGTTGAACTTATTGAACTTAATTAAAATGAAGTATCTGATTTATATCAGTAACTTCATTTCATTAACATTTTTATTAAAGTAATTTCTTCTTCTAGATTATCTTAAGTTACCTTTGTAAGAGATTTTATTTTAAAAAAAATAAAAAAATAATCAAAAATGATAAAAAGGGCAAATTAATTATAGAGAGAAAAGAAAAATTGTTCTAAGCTAAAAGGAAGGAAAAAACTTTTATTAAATGAGATAAAGCAAAACTTATATCATTATTTATTATATATTTCTTTTTAAAATTGATTCTTGCTTCTAGTCAACTGAGTAGGTAATCCGGTGCAGTCATGTCTGCATTGCAAGTACTCTTGCAATAGATGTCACCACAAAAAAGTAACGACGGGCCCCATTGTGTGATAAACCTTACTTGTTTGAGAGTTCTCTATATCGGTATGAGAGGTCGACTATAGGGAACCCGAAATCCAGATCTCAGAATTATCCTGATTCTACATGTTGCTATTCTGATCAGGAAATAGGAAAACGAAAAAATACATGATTGAAACTAAAATAATTATTACTTAGAAGAATTAACCTAATTGAGTCATTTGACACTAATATTAAAATATTCTCTAACTCCCTCTTTTGGAAGAATTACAAGAATTTGAAGAGTGAAGGCAATCAATTTTGATTATAAAAACGGAGAGAAGAAGACAAGAAGCAAAGAGACCAGATGAAGCTAGAAACATTTCTAGTCTACTATTAATAACTAAATTTTGGTTTCTTTAATTTTTTGTGGTGAACCAAAAATGGTGGTACCACGCTAATTTAATTAAAATAAATAAATTAATATAAGCAAAGAAATATATTTTATCTTTTTAATTCTATTTATACGTTTTTTTCTTTAATTTAATAAACAAATCTTTGTAAATTTAATAAATTAAAGAGATCAAAATAATTTTTCTATGAATAAAAGGGGGAAGAAAAAAGTTTAAAAAGAGCTAAATTTTAATAAAATAATATAAAAAGAAAATTAGCTTAAATTAAAAAGAACTAATTACCATCATTAATAATTAAATCAACCAAATTACTACTTTTTTGTATTATTTTTTGAAATTTTATCTAAAGAGATATACCAAAAATCAACTTATAAAAGTTAAAAAGAAATAAAAAAGAATGATATAATAGGATAATTTAATAGAAACCTGATAATTGAATGAATAAAGTTATCATATTTATCTAATTTAATCTATTTTAGTTTAATCAATAAGTTTATTTGCTTAAATGTTAATTGAAATAAATAAGCAATGTCTTTTGGTAAAATTTATTAATGAAAAATTTCATTTTAGATAAAGTGCTGAATAATCTTCAATAAATCAATTAATAAAAAAACAAAATAAATTTATTTGATAAGAGGGAAATTATATATCTAAACATTATAATTAAAAAAAGTAATTATGAATAATATTTTCTCATTTTTTTGCCATATCTAATTATTTTTTGTTCGTTATTTATTTTAATTAGAAGCTTTATTATAAGCATTTTAAAATTTATATCCCAAAATTAATATAAAGATGCAAAATTTTTCAACAAAATTACTTTTTTTAAATATTTTAAAAATTAAAGAAACTTTTAAATAAATACTAAAGCGTTCATATAAGTAAATAGAATCTGTATATAAATTTAAACTTTTAAAAAAATAGAAAATTTAATTTTGCATGTTTACTTGTTTTTATTTAAAAAATCCTAATTTAAAGAACTTTAGTTTAATTTTTATAATAAAAGAATAAGATAATTTATATTATAATTTATTAATATTATCTTTTAATTTCCAGTTATTGTTACTTTTATTTCAATATTATTAAACTTAAAAATAAACTTTATGTATCTCAACTTTTTTAATTTTAATTTAATATTATTTTTATAAAATAAATAATATAAAAAATAAATAAATTGAAGTCATGTTGTTAAATAAAAAAAATGAAGTTAAAGAGTATGAAATATGCAATAATATTAGAATCTATTTAAGATGCAAATTTTATATAAAAGCACTAAATTAAAATATAAATATAAATATAAATATACTTTATTTTATATCAAGAAATTTGACATTCTTTCCATACGTTAATCAAACAAAATAAATAATTTTTAATTAAAAAATAATTTTTAAATATTTTATTATATTTAAAGCATTGCTACTAAATTAAATTAATTTATTATTTAACTTTAATTTGTATTAATAAAATTAATTAATAAGAGTAAATACTAAATTTTTAATTATAGTAAGCATAAAAATATTAAAAAGTTAAGTGTAATATTGTAGTTAAATTAAAAAAGTAAGTAATTTTAAAGAACTAGTAAATAAATAAAAAACAATTTTATAAAAATTATAATTAAAATTATAATGTTTATTTATATCCTTAGTTACTAATAAAACTATTCTTATTTTTTAAATAAATATTTAATTTTTTATTTTGGTTTGAATAAATTATATAAAAATAAATGTTGGCTTTAAAATAAGTTAATGAAATAAAGAGTTAATAGATAAGCAAGTTATATTAAATTAAAGATTAATATTATTAAGATATTAAGTTAATTTATAATTAAATTAAAATTGAAAAAGTAACTTTTAATATTGAGTAAAGTTTTTAATACTTGTTATCTATGGAAATATTATTGTGAAGTGCTTTTACAAAATGCTAAGACAAAAATAAATTTGAATCATTTAAGTAATTAATCTTAGGGAAAATAATAAGTAAAAACATAATAATCTAGAGGAAATCTACTTTTGCTAAAATTGGAATAGGAATAATGAAAGATGAACTTAATTCTAATTCAAAGAAATAAAAACAGTAAAAAAAATATTATTATTCCAGTAGATGATTCAAATCTTTAACAAGGCTTACTAGATTAAAAATTAAAAATTAAATAAATTGAAATAGGAAAATTAGATAATATACACTCAAGTTGAGTAGATGGACGATGAAAACATTATTATATCTGGTAGATTAGATTATATTAAAAAAGTAATTTATAGTTCATTCAGAAGAAAAATAAACAGAAGAAATGAAAATTTTGTCTGAAAGAAGTCTCCATAGAACTAATTTTTAATAAGAATAATATAATTTTTATAATTTCGGAATTTATTAAGTAGATAACCAATGAGTTTGTGAAGGAATGTGAAATTTATAACTTAAAAACTAATTATTTCAGTGGTATTCAATAGATACTTACTCCTGATCATGTTTTTTGGATGTGAGTTAAGTTGACTCAAAAGATTCATACATTTGGAGGAAATAATTGATGGCTACTTCAATATTAGAATATAATTTAGATACATAATTATAAGAGAAATGAGTGAGTTAAATGTGATTAAAAATTAATGAAACCAGCAATGACATCTTCAATTTGAATTAACTAATCATAATATTTTCTCATTTATGCGAATGGATGCTAAATAGATACTTAAATATTTGATTAGAGATAAATATTAGTTTAAGGACAAGAATTTATTTAAACCTGAAATGATTATACTTAGCCAGTTTTGGCTGGAAATTATTTTTTTAGTTAAATAGTTATAGTAATTTGTACTTTTATGATTTAATAAGATACGAAAGAAAAGAGTCTAATAAACTAATTCATGAATATTAAAGAATTATCTTATAGAATAAATAATAAAACAATCAATCTTTCTTAATTTAAGTAATTATAATTTTATTTATTTTAATAAATTTTATTTTATTTTGAACTCTATAAAATAAAAAATATATTTATATCTAAATTAATAAAATGATTCTCAAAATTAAATTAAAATTTATTTTTATAAAGATAATTTATACTTGCTATTAATAAAAAGATATATAACAAGATTTAATTTTCTTTCTTTATTTTTACTATTTAATTTAATAATTTAAGTTTATTTTTATTTATCTTTAATTAAATTAATCACTTAAAAAAACGCCCAACGTGGGGCTCGAACCCACGACCACCAGATTAAGAGTCTGACGCTCTACCGACTGAGCTAGCCGGGCTTATAATTTAATTTCTTGCTTTCCCTTAAAAATCTTAAAGGGCCTCGTTATTTTTCATAATAAATTTAGTAGTTGCCATTAAAATATTTTATTAAATTTATTTTTTTAATTTAGCAATATTTATAATAATAATAATAATAAACTTAAAGTTTAAAAATCTTGCAATCTCTGGGATCTCGACCAGTTTCTTGCTGCCATTGTTTTAACGTGAATGGATACCACGACCAAGTTTATTACGTGGGAGGTAACCACTAAAAATCTTCTGAGTTTACAGCAAATAGTTTTCTTTTGTAGACTCTAGTTTCAGTAATTCATAGTCTATTAAGAGTATTTCACATTCTTATTTGTTTTTTTATTTATATTTATTTCCAGCCAACACAATGTTTTAGCAAACGACGATTTGATTTGGAAAACCAACATTGTTTGGTTTAATTTTTCTAATTTTTTTTTCTAGTTAATCAATTCTTTTCATTAAATTCAAATTGATCTTTTCATTGTTCTGTTTTTCTTGAGAATTTGTTTAAGTATAATTTTTTTCTTTAATAATTTCTTGGTTTTGTTTAAGATTCGTTTAAGGCTGCTAGTATAATTGCTATTCCATGACTAAATTGTTCTAGATTAACTAACTTCTAATTATAAGCAATTCATTATTTTGATCTTCTATAAAATTCATTAATTCTCTTATTTTTCTCCTTGATTATAAATTGTTTCTTGATATCCTTAGATTGTCATTTTCATTTAATCGAGCTATAGAAGAGTTCTTATCTCTTTTCAGGCTCATCTGGATTCTTTTGAATTGTTCCGATCATAGTTTTTCCTTCTGATGAGGAACTTGATTTATCTTCTAGTTGTTGTTATTTCATTAATTATTTTATTATCTTCCTTTTTGCGTTTCTTATTTATTTTTTGGAAAGGCGAATAGATTATTCCATCTTTAGTATAGCAATATTTATTTGAAATATTTTTTTTATATTTAATTCATCAAGAATGTTTCAAATGATTTATAATATTTAAAAACTTAGAAACTAAATTTAAATTTATTTAATTTTTATTATAGGTAAAATTGTATAAATACAATTAAAAATTCCTATCAATTATACTTAATTTTATTTTAAAATGGTATTTTCTTTAATTTATTATATTCACTTCATTATTGTTTTTTAAGTCAAAGCATAAACCTTTCTTGTTGTCAATTGAAGTATTATTTAAATTAAATCAGATAGTTTTTTTCATTCTTTCAACATTTTTCTCATTAAATCTGCTAATACAAATATAAGATATTTTTTATAAGGCAAATTTTAATTAAAATATAAGAGGAATTTCTTTAAGTATTTAATTAGAAATATATTAAAAATTAGAAAGAATGCTGTTAAAAACTAAAACTCAAGATAATTTGTCTTAATGCTTATTTTTCCTTCTTTATCTTTTTGACTTACACTTTTTTGGATTGATATAATGATAAATATTACCTAAAATAAATTATGAAACAACTAAAATTCTATAAATATATTTGGAGTATATATTTTATTTAAGAAAGTCAATATTTAATAGAGGCATTTATATTTTTTTTGGAGTAAATTATTTCATTTTTTTCTATCATAAATTTTTATTACAAATATAAAAAGTAAATAGTATAGTAAGCTTAAATCTTAGCTTTATCTAATTATTAACTGAATCTATTTATCTATTTTTATAAATTTTAAAATTTTAAATCTTTTGGCAGAGAAATTTAATGAAAGGTGGCTTTGAAAATATAAAATATTCTAAAGATTTAAAAGAAAAGCCAAATAATAATTTTGATATTATAGCAAGCTAATAAAATTTAGTTTAATTTAATATATAAGAAAATTAAAAAAATCTCATTTTAAATAGGTTCAAAAGGCTAAATTTTATTAATCTAAAAGCTTTAATTATTTATAAATATTTAAAACTATCTCTTTATTCATCAAATCTGTGTTTTTAAAACAAATATATAGTTAAAATAAATAAATTATTGCAGAATGATTTACTTTTCAATAACTAAAAAAATTATTTGTTGCTAAAAGATTTCATAATTATAATAGCTTATGTTTTCATAGAAATATAAGTTATTCAAACTTTTTGTTTATCTTTGTATTAATTTTACAAGCTATTTTTATTAAATCAAATCATCCTTTAAAGTTAATATTTTTTATTTTATTAAACAATTTATTAGAAAAAATTTAAAAAGGGAAGGATTCAAAAGAGGTTTCTATACTACTTCCAAAAAATTGAAGAGGAAACCTGAATCCAATCTTGGATAGCCTTCTTTCCTTTAGTCCTAAACTTTTTCTTAATCCTAATAACCTGGAGAGGAACAGAAAAAAGCTCAGAAGACAGCCCATGCAACAACTCCAACCTCATAAGAGAAACCAAGGAATTAGATGAAGTAAGCTCTTCGCTAGGAAGTCTCTGATTTTAATTCTTCTAGCCAGATGAGTATGGAATAGCTCATCAAAGTGGTAATGAACCTCCAAGAAGAGGTCAGGAAGCTGAAAAAGGACAATTACAAATAAATGTATAATCTGAACAAGCAAGAGGATATCGAATCAACACTCATGTCCCAGGAAAGAATTAAATGCTTTCCGAAGCATTTCATGAGATCAAAACAACCAATCTTAAAGCTAGCAATAGAAGCAGTCAGAAATTGGAAAAAGAATGAGAAAATAGAAGAAAACTAACAAAAATTACTACTTCAAATGGAAATAAGAGAGCATAAAAGTGGCCCAATGTTGATTGAAGAAGAAATTATCAGAAAGCCTTAAAGAAAATAGAGGTAAATAAAGATTAGAAAAAAATGCTTTTGTTGTGGAAGCTTGTGACATTTATATCGGAAATGTAAGAAATTCTAGCAGAAAAAACTGAACTATTGAATCAAAATAAAAATAAGAAAGAATCAAAGAGAAGCAATATTAAACCGAATATACTGCAGTCCAAGTATAGAAAAATATAAAATCAAAAAAGATGCAATAAGACAAGAACAGGAAAGGAGAGGAAGGTAAACCTGGAAAATTCCGAGTTCCCAGTCTCGCTAAAATTGGCGCTGCCAAGCATTTCTATTTAAAAACAGGAAGCATGAACTTCTGTCTTCCGGACTGGGTTGAAATACCTCAAAATGGAAAACTTAAATTTATATGTTATTACTATGATAAAGAATTTATTAATTTCATATATTTTGTTCTATTGCTTATTCTTTAAGAAAGACCTTTTCAAATCATCGCATTTGTTTTGCTTGTGAAATTGTTTATAAATAAAGTATAAACATTTATAAGCTAAATATTCTAAGCATATTTACATTATAATTTATATTTATTAAATATATTTTTATTTTATAGAACAGTTCTCCTTTAAGATATTTTTAATTTCAAACAATTTTTTTAATAAAATACATCCTTATTACTCAACTATTTCATTATATTAATTTATTTTTCTTTTGATTTGTTTACATTTTTTAAAAATATAAATGAAAGGATCTTTTATAGCAATTATTAGTTAAGTATTCATGCTATTGTTATTTTAGAAATTTATCATATGTCTTAAAAAATTATTTTTTAGATGTTCACAATTTTTTTGTTGCTACTAAATTAGAGAATTTTATATAAATAATACGAATGAAGCGATTATTATTAGATTAACACTTAAAATTTCTAACAAATTAAATCAAAAAATTTATACCTAGTTAAGATGAATATTCTGGATTTTCATTTTCTTCTTGTTTTTTCTATTTCAAACTTATTACTTGCTCTGTTATTAGATCGATCTATACAAATTATTTTTCAAAAAAGCTTGATTGATCGCATTACTTCCATAATAAGATTTATTTGTTATAATTTTAAATTTGATAGAACTTTATGCTGTCTGTCATTAAATTAATTCTCATGATATAGCATTTCTAAATTATTTTTTATTTATTAGTTAACTTTTTAATAAATTTTTCTTCGTTATTTCTCTATATAAATAGCACGATAATTTAGTCTGTTATATTTTTTCCAGTTTACTTTAACTTAAAAGTATCAATCAATGTAAGGTTCCTATAAATGAATTTACTATTTTACAATTCTTAACTATATTTTTAAATGTTTTTCAAATATTTTATTACAGTGTTTATTCATTATAAGGTAATAAAGGATATAATTTAGTGAAAGCAATATTTAGATAATACTCATCAAAATCTAATTACCTTGAAACATTTACATTTTACCATTTTTGATTCTCTTTAACTCTAATAAAATTATTTTTCTTAAAATGTATAATCTAAATAAACAATTTTTTAGTTTAACAATTTACTAAAAACCATTCGATAACGAGAGGTAATTATAGAGAAACATTAGGAGATTAATAAAGATTTAATGTATTGAAGATAAAATAAAGAAATAAACAATTTTGAAGTAAATCTAAAAATTAGGTTTTAAAAATTAAGATAAAATAACAATTTTTATTTAGATTATACTAAATCAAAAATAAAATAAATAAATACAGCTTTCGTTATTAAGGACAAATATTTAATTTATCATCTCTTTAGGATTATATTTTATTAATAAATTTTAATAAACATAATTTTAGTCTGAACATCATTAGACTTTATGCGTTGTTTCAGGCCTTTATCTTAAAATACTTTTCAATTAATTTATTTTTTATAAACAAAAATAATTTACCAAGTTTTAGACTTTTAGTTTTCGCTAAAAGCTAAATTATAGCTATTTATTTATTATATTAATTCTTATTATCATATCACACAATTTTTTAATGGCAACTATATAAAATTTGAGATTTACCATCAATGTAAAATAAACTTTTAAATAAATTAGCTAATTTTTATCTCATGAGTTAAAAACTAGAATTATTTTAGCCATTATATAAGAAAATATCTAGTTAAAGAAATTTAAATAAATTCTTAATTTTGCCTAATAAAACTTTCTTGATGTATGTCAATAGTTCGATTCTAAATTATATAGTGAATGAAATTAAAAAAAGTATAAATCATATTAAAAATAAATAAAATAAGGTTATCTACTCTTTCATAGTAAAGATTGGTTATTTCTTTAAATCACTCTATTTAGTAAATGATTATGCACTTAATTATTAATCATAAATTCTTATTAGGTTTATTATTTAGCAATAACAAAGTTACTAATTTAACTTGCAAAATGCCAAACAGTTAATAGTTAATCATACTTATGCTTTTAATAGTTATTAATCATGATTCAAAATATCTAAAGCAATTTTTTGAATTAATAAGGTTCTATTATACTTATATCAGATAAAAATATTATTAATTTAGGATAGATAATATTGTTAATCATGCTATAAAAGGGTTTAGAAAATATTTAAATTTGGGAAATTTATTAGGCTGAAAGATTGTAAATTTCATTATAGCCTTAAAAAAATAAAAAGAAAAAAAAGAATTAGATAAAATGGCAAATATAAATTATGAAAAATAAAATTGCTAAAACATTTTAATTTAAAGCAAAATTTTTTATTATATCTTAAATTCAAATGAATAGTGTATTTTTCTTCGCAAAATATCAATAATTAAAACTTGAATAAAAGAATGAGTTCTATAATGATATATTCATAGATGCTAAAATGCTTTTATAAATTTAATATTTTATATAAATTTATGTTTGCTTTAGATTTAAATTCTTGTTGATTTGCTATTATAAACTTTTAATTTAAGCAGAGCTAATAAATAAATATCTTTTGTGTCTATATCACTCACAAAAAATTTTCAATGCAAATACTTTTGCTAAATTAACGCTTTATTTTATAACTAAGGCTTTAATATTAACTGCCAATCTGTTTAAATAGGCATTCTTTTGTTTTATGAAATATGAATAATAATAATAAACAAAATAAAAGCTTATAATGCATTCCTATTTGAAAAAAAATAGAAAAAGATAATTTATAAAATCTAGAGCATAATTTGATTTTTTTAATGACTATAAATTTTAAAAGTTAAGCTTTCAGATTAAAAATTAAATTTTCTAAAATAGTGAAGCGAGATATTTCTAAAAGATTTCAACGCTTTATGCTTTAAAGCTTATTAGATTATAAAATATAAAATAAAACATTGTAGCAATCATATTATAAAAAAGATAAAAAATACAATTGTTGCTTAATTTTAATAATTAAGAAACTTATTCATAAAAATCTTCTATCTCATTTAAAAATACTTATGTAGCATACCAACTGTAAAAAATTTAAAAGATAGTTAAATGAGTTTGATAAAGGTGATTAATGATTCTCTTGAATAAAGAGATAATCTAATAGTTGAAAGAAAAATTATTCTAGTACCTAATAAATTAAAAATTAAATGAAAAATAAAAGCTAAAATAAAGAAATAAAAATAGGAAATTATTCAAAAGCAATAAAAAACTTAAATAGATTATCTTGCATTTAGCATTTATATAAAGGTAATTTATTACAAACTACTTTTATCAAATTTTAAATTAAGAATAGAAAAAAAATGTTCAAAAAGAATTAGATATAATTGAAAGAAAAATACTAAAATTAATTATTAAGTTAGATGAGAAATCTTTTTGCTAGTCTTATTAATGCTATATAAAACTATGATATTTTATTAAGAATGTAAGCTTTTGTCTAATTAAAATTTTTAAAGTTGCGTCAAAGATGATTAAGGTACTTTTAAAAATTAAAAGCTTTAATTTTAGCATCTAATTAAATTATTTTAAGAGTAGATATATAAATAATTTAAATACATTTATTAGTTATATTGGAAAGTTTAAATTATTTGAATAATTGCATTAAAAGATTCATGTTTGTTTATGCAGGATTATTTTTTCTTATTTAAATGAAAATAGATTGCTTTAATAATAACAAGCAATCAAATTAGACTTTATAAATAATTAAGAATTAATTAGAAATTTATCATAACTTCATGTTAAATAGTAAATTCTTAATTTAAATCTTTGTTTCTCTTATTAAAATACCTAAGTATTATTTATAAGCACAATAGCTTAGTTAAGCTTATACATTTATCTTTAAATTAAAATATTTTAAAATGTTTGAATAATTAAAATTAAATTAATTGAAAAGTTAGCATTTTTCTCACAAATCTTCTCTCCTCTTATTCCTTTTCTTATCTTATTTTATCTTTTTAGGCTTTTTTCTAGATTTCTAATTTTATCTTTTTTTTGAATAATTCTATTTCTACTTTTATTTTCTTACTTCTAGTTCTGAATCTAGATTTTGATTATTTTATGTTGTATGTAAATCTTAGTTTTCAAAGAAATTATCTACTAATATTTTGTTTTTTTCTTAGGAATTACTATCTTATTCTTGAAATTTATGGCTTAAATTTTAATTTTATTCATTGCTTATGAAAGAAGAGGAGTTTTACTTAAGATTTTTCTAATCCTCTTCTTAAACTAAAAGGTTAGTAACATTTAGTTATCTTGAAGACTGAGACAAATCAACAGTTTAATTAATAGGAAGTATTTATTGCTTGCTTTTTAGTTTCTATTTGCATTTTTGCTTACATTAAGTAATTATTCTTCTAATACTAGAAATTAGTATTCCTATATTAATAAGGCCAGTATAACATATTGAAAAGTACATTATAAAATCTCCTAATGCTTAGATACTTTCATCATCTTTACTTTTCAATGCTCTTGATTCATTTATTTCTTCATTGAAATAAATGTTGGAAGAATAAATTATCATTAGAATCAACTCATTTAGGCATTCAAAGTAATTTACTTTCTTGTTTTCATATGGTTTTAGAACAAGCATGTATAAAATTCATAGAAAACATGCTGTATTAATCGAAATGACTTAAGTTTTTGGATAATCAACTAAGACTATCAATATGCATCCTAAAAATAATCTCTTTATTAAGAACAGAGGATAATAAAGAGCAATCTTCTACTTTTAGTAACCCTTAAGAAAAA
Organism: Loxodes magnus; assembly: GCA_946699065.1. Lineage (NCBI taxonomy): Eukaryota > Ciliophora > Karyorelictea > Loxodida > Loxodidae > Loxodes > Loxodes magnus. Next base: position 56,330 of record CAMPDV010001953.1, on the reverse strand, counting down.
TACCATATTTAATTCTATCCTTCTAAAGCTCTTCTTTCTCTTTGTCATTTAATTTGCCTATTTCTTTCTACATATTGTGAATAGATCAAACTTTTAGCAAGAAAGCAAAAATAATTAAGATTTATAAGAACTAAATATAAAAACTTACTAAGAAAATAATTGCTAGTGCTAAGTTTACTGTCTCAAAAGTATCTTCTAAGCTCAAGTAATAAATCTAAAGAAAAATAGCGAAATTTAAATTCAAAGCTTGACCAAAGTAAAATCCAATTACTACTTCGTATTAAAACAAATTTCTTAGTATCACCAAGATTTTTATATCCTTTTTTCATTAGTTTAGAAGTAAAATTAATAAATTTAAAATATAAAGAACCACAATTATAAAAATTGAGCTCATTGAATTTATTAAAAAGGAGAAAGATGAGTATTATAGTTATTTCCAAATTGATACATCGATATTCATTATATCTCACTCAATGTCGAAGATATTTATATTAAGTCCAAAAGGAACTTTTAAATTGAAGTTTTAAAAGTAGTAGTTGTTAAGATTATCTGGTCTAGGAACATTAATATAGGCATTAAGTATTAATGTCTAAGATATGAAAGTGGCAATCCAAAAATTTTATAAGTCACTTGAAGATGTAGATGTAGAAGCTGAAGTAACTACACTTGCTATTCCAATTGATATGCCAACTAATTAAGTTACATATTGAGATGCTTAAGTAGCTGTAGCAATATTTTAATCAACGCTAGATAATTAGCTTGAAGTCTAGTTTTAATATAATTCGCATTTTCCATTGTTAAGAATGAAATTCTATTTGCATTCTATACATTGAGCTTCGGAGTTTTGAAATAAACAATTTAAGCAATTTAACAAATTTAAATATTATTCACAAGCTTCATTCTAAGACTAAGATATTTTATAATACTATCACATTGCTCTCTAAAACTCGTAATTATTAAAATTCTTTAATTCTCAAGTCTAATTTTATAAGCAATCAAGATCTTTATTTAAAATAGATATTCATAGGACTGCATATAAACTATAATAAAGCTCATCAAAAGTACAAGTTAATACTTCATTACCATCACATGCTGCAACTGTTTGTACTTAAGCAATTAATTAGTCATCAAGGTAGCTAGTGCCACATCTTCCATAAGTATCAGAAGATGGGACACAAAGGCATTAAAATGACTGACAGTCACTATTTGATCTACATTTGTTTCAACTATAAGTTCCATTTGCTTAATCTTATACTTCATCAAAATCTTCTTCACTTTCCTCATTCGAAGCATTGCATGAAGTTCTATAGTAATCGTAGTATGAGCATCCCTAATAATTAACAAAAGAGTAACCGTAATAATATTCGCCAGAAGATGATAGAAATTAAAAAAATAAATAATCTTCATTATTTAAGGAGGAGCTATTTTCTTAGCATCAAGCTGAAGAATTTTCATTAAGCTCTTAATAAAAATGTAATTCATCTATAGATTGTATAAGGAGACAATTTGGCTTACTTACATTAGTACAAACCCTTTCTTCTTCTGCTAAATAGACTTTACCACCAATAAATTCAACGCAATGCTACTAATCTCATGAATATGTTTATGCATTTGTGCATTCCCATACTGGACACTCAGAAAGCGCGAATGTAAATATTAAAGCTGAGCAGAGGATTCTAAGCATTTTATAAAAAAAGAGAAAACTTTAAAATTTAAAGTAATAGTTAAACACAATAAACCACTTAAAAATAAAACTAATTTAAATAAAAAAAGTTATTTTAGTTTAAAATTATTTAACTTAAAAATAAATCAAATTCACTAAAATTAATTTCATGAGCCTTATCTTCTAAATATGAGCAAAAGAAACTTGATAGCTTTATAAAATTAAAAAATTGGATATTGGCTTCTAAATTTTAAAATTAGAAAGGCTGAAATAAATTAAAATTATAATTATTAGTATATCAATTACATTAAATTTTTTTTATACCAATTATACCTTTCTTTTCTCAATTTGAGGAATAAATTTATTAAAAAGCATCAATCTTAATCGAGAAAATAGCAACCTTAAAGGGAAGATTTTTAAATTTAATAAACTTATTTAATTTAATTATTCTAGGAAATTTGTTTGATAACTTTATATGCATTTAAATTTTACTTATAAAAGAGAAAATTTATTTTTCGTAAATTAATGTAATACAGCTCTCTCAAATCTAAATTACATTTGTCGGACTATTCTCTGACTGCTTTTAAAAAGATTTTATTTGAGAATTAAAAAAATATTTGAAATGGTAAAAAATGCTATTCAAGATAGAGAGAAAAATTAAAAAACTGAAATAAAGGAGAAAACTTTTATTAAATTATATAAGCAAATCTGATCTCAATGATTAGTCAATAAACAAAGAAACTTCTTTCATCTTTAAAGTTTCTAACTATAGTGTTTTTTAATTTTATAAAAAGAATGATAAATTAGAAATTAATTTGAGAAATTAATGATATAATTAGATAGAGGAACGAAGTTTAGAGAGAGCTAGCAATAATGAAATTCATAATATAAAAGATAAATAAATTTAAAATAAAAAGAAAAAAATTACAAGCAAAAATAAATAAATAAATAATAATTTTCTTAGCATGTTTTGAGAATTTATCAAAGAGACAAGATAAAATTAAATCAACTAAAGAATTAAAAAAATAAGCAAAATAGTTAAATAGAAAAAAATAAAGAAGGACAATTTAAATAGCGAAATGATGATTGAAAATTGTATGAAAAATTGAATTTTATCTTAGTATAAATACATTTTTTTATTTAATAAATTTTTCGAGTAACAATAATATAAAAAAAGCAATACCTCTTTGTTATAATTTTTTTCGAGAAAGTATGTGATTTTATAAAAGTTAAAAGTAATCTTCATTAAAAAATTAAAAAAAATAAGCAATAAAATATTTAATTTGATAAGAGGAAATTATATAATTAAGCATAATAATAATTTAAAAATAGTAATGATGGATTATATTTTTGTATGACATTTGTTATATCTGAATCTCTATTATTTATTTTAACTCAAGTTTTATTATATAAGCATTTCAAAAGTAATATTTTATAATTATTTAAAGATATAAGCAATATCCAAGAAAAGGAATATTTCTTTAGGATTTGAAAGTGATAAAATTTTGAATTAGTAAGGTTATGATATAAGTAAGTTGGTAGTTTATATTGATTTGAAGTATTGATATAATGTTAAATATTATTTAATTTATAAAACTAATTAAATAAATAAATAAATAAATTTGATTATAGAGCGTGTAGCACTCTCGTTGGTGCGCAGCTCTTTAAATAAATGTTTCACACTGACAAGAATGTTTGTTACTGATAAAATTATCAGATACTGATAAACCTTGTTCAATACTGGTATAATTATTCAGTACTGATAAAAATGTTCAATACTTATATAATTTTAGAATACTCGCAATCTTTAATACTTGCTGGAGGTCCAAGGACATGGTAGGATTGTGTCTCATTGCATCACCAAAGCAGAGGACGACATGTGTTAATTATGGATACTTAAATTCCCCACCTCTGATGAAGCTCACAATATTATTTCTTTTTCGTTCCAGAATTAAAAATAAACGAAGCCAAGCCAAGCCAAGCCAGTGTCGAAGGTCTAAGAATCTTATGTCTCGAGGTCAAACCAAAGCAGAGGAAGACATAAAGTCGATTATGGGTACTTAACTTCCCCAACCTCTGATGAAGATGACCTTGTTGTTCACCTTCGAACAACTATGGCGGTTTTAAAAATTTTTTATAATAATTAAACTAAAGCTTTTATATTTACTATTGAAATATTACATCTAAACTATACTAAAATATTAAGTATTTTATTTAGCTTTACCAATTCTTTTAGTAAAACATAAAGTTAAAATAATAAATTTAGATATTTGTTATAAATTTATTAATATTATAGAGGAATTTTAATACTTTAACTTGATATGATTTATAGATATTTAATTTATATGATTAGCATATAGTGTTATCTATGTGAAATATATTTAACTTAATGTAAAACAAAATATTTTATTTAAAATAGACTCTTATATTATAATATTTGGAATGCTTTTTTATTTAAATATTATAATTTAATAATATAATCAAATTTATTTCCTTCTTAAACTAACTATTAGATTAAAAACAAAAATCTTTTATTCATTCAAAATTAAACTAACTTCAACTATGTAATGATATTGGCAACACTTTAAAATATAAAACTAAAAATATACTGAAAAGCTTGAAACATAAAAGATAATATTAATGAAGATATAATATAAATAACTTTATTCTTTAGGATTAAATAATTCTATTTTAATATTTTATTAAATTATTTTTTAAAACCGCCATAGTTGTTCGAAGGTGAACAACAAGGTCATCTTCATCAGAGGTTGGGGAAGTTAAGTACCCATAATCGACTTTATGTCTTCCTCTGCTTTGGTTTGACCTCGAGACATAAGATTCTTAGACCTTCGACACTGGCTTGCCTTGGCTTGGCTTAGTTTATTTTTAATTCTGGAACGAAAAAGAAATAATATTGCGAGCTTCATCAGAGGTGGGGAATTTAAGTACCCATAATTGACACATGTCGTCCTCTGCTTTGGTGATGCAATGAGACACAATCCTACCATGTCCTTGGACCTCCAGCAAGTATTAAAGATTGCGAGTATTCTAAAATTATATAAGTATTGAACATTTTTATCAGTACTGAATAATTATACCAGTATTGAACAAGGTTTATCAGTATCTGATAATTTTATCAGTAACAAACATTCTTGTCAGTATGAAACATTTTTTTTTAAAGAGCTGCGCACCAACGAGAGTGCTACACGCTCTATAATCAAATTTATTTATTTATATTTAATAAATAAATTTTATAAGTATTCAAATTAAGATTTAAATAATTTCCATCTATTAAAAGCAATTTAAATAAATATATATTTACATTTAGCATTCAAATAATTTGTTATTTAAATAACAAATAACAATTACATTGATTCATAAAGATTTTATTTAGAATAAATTAATAAAATTAATAGTTTAAGATTATAGGATAAGCAAATTAGATGTAATTTAGTTATAGTCATATTTTAAAAATAAATCTATAAAAATTAAAAATTAAAAAAGAAAAGGAGTAGCTATAATTATTAAATATAACTTTTAATATATCTAACTCATTTATAAAAAATCCCTTTTATCAAATTTATTTATTAGCATACTTTGCTTATTAATAACATTATATCTTTATATTATAAGATATCAGATTAAAATAAATCGAAATCATTTAAGTTATTTATCTTTGAAAATAATAAGAAAGCCATAATAATTTAGAATAAATCTACTTTTTGGTTAAATTGGAATAAGAATAATAAAATATGAACTTTGCTCTGACTTAAAGAAACAAAGATTCTTTAAAAATATTATCACTTTGGTAGATAATTCAAATCTTAAAAATCTTACTAGGTTAAAAATAAAAAATATATTTATAGTTAAGTTAATAAATATTTAACTAAAAATTAAATTAAATTAAATTTTTTATTTTATAGAGATAATTAATACTTTTTTAATATAATTATATATAACTAAATTTAATGCTATTTCTTTATTTTTACTAGTGAATTTAATAATTTAAATTTATTTTATTTTAAACATTTATTTATCTTTAATAAATAACTTAAAAAAACGCCCAACGTGGGGCTCGAACTCACGACCACCAGATTAAGAGTCTGACGCTCTACCGATTGAGCTAGCCGGGCTTAGATTTTAATAATTAAAGATACTATAAATATAAATTTTATATTTTACCTTCTATTTAATTAAATTAGCTAATTTACTATCTAGCTAGATTTTTCTTAAGTCTTTTATTAATAAAGTTAAGTTTTAAATTTATTTTTTATTTTATTTTACTTATATTGTTCTATACTTAATATAAAAATGAACAAATTTATGAAGATAGCTTTAATTAATTTTTAGGACTTAAAAGAATTAAATTAAATTTTAAAATAGATTATTATTTAATTCATTTGACAATATTTTAATCAATAAAATTTTTTCTTTAAAATAACCACAAAATATTTAAAAGTTTCTCTTAAGAAATAATAGCATAAACATAAAAGTAATAAATATTCTTATTATAACCTTTTTAAGATAATTCTATATTTCTCATTTATACTTTTGTATTTTTTATTAGTCTAACTTATAAGATAAAATTTAAAAGTTTTATTATTTACTAAAAGGAGAATTAATAGTCTTAATTATATTAGTAAGAGATTAACTAAAATATCTTTCAATTTATTCCAAATTATTTCATTTTAGTTATTTAATTATTAGAAATAATACTCTTCAGAAATTAGAGAAAAATCTAAATTCAATTGAATTTTTATTTTAATTACTAGCTCTAAACTCTAAAAAATTGTATTAAGTTATATTTAAAATTAGTTTCTAGGTTTATAATGTTTTAATAAAAAGTGTTAAAGCTTTTATTTGTAATTTATTTCTATAGTAATTCTCTATTAAATTGAGCCAAAGCTTAAACAAGATCTATCTCTTTCTAAAATTATATATAATCTAATTGTTTTAAAAGAAGAATTATATAAATCTTAATATTTATAATTTAATTTATTATGAGTATAAAAATCAGATTATCTATATTGATCTAAAGGAAAACTTATAATGTATAACAATAATAATTAATTAAAAAAAGTTTTTAAATATTGGATTAATTTATTTCTCTCCAACTTGTTTTCTTTAAGCTATATGCATATAAAATGCTTTTTTCATTGAATTGAAAAACAGTTTCTCTTACGAAAACTGATTAAGTATAATCAAATCATCCTCAGGTATAATCTCCTCCTTATACTTAAACACTTTTTGTGTCATATATCTGAGTCTATATTTATGATTTGTTTGCATATACAAGAAAAAAAATTTACTATGGAATTAAAATAGCTGATGTCATGGCTTCTTTAGTTAATTTTGATTCACATTAGTGTCATTCATTTCTCTTATAGTTATATGATTAAATTTAATTTAAACACTTGTATTGCTGCAAATTTGCTCCACCATAATTTAAGGATAATTTTAGTAATAGCTACTATGATTAAACTTAATCTGTATAAATAGAAAATTATTTTTTAGTTTAAAGGATTTAGTTCTTTTTATAATTATGAAAATGAAGCCAGGAAGTATAATGAAGTGAAATGATTTATAGTAGATTTAATTAATTATATAAATTAACTTTACTTTAATTAGTTAAAAACTATAAAATTTATTTATCATAAGAATTTCTTCCTAGCTTAAGGACATTTTTTAATAATTTTTTAATTTTAATATCATATTTTTTATTTCTAAAGAAACTTAAAAACATTAATTAACTAAGAACATCCTTTTCCTTAGCAAAATTAAATTTAACTTAAAAGAATGCTAGTTCTCCAGTCAATTTAATTATTGTTGAATTCTGAACCAATAAGTTAATGTTTGATTACTAATTATGTATTTAAATTATTTTAACTCTAATTATTAGTTTATTTCTTCTTTATTGTATCTTCATTTTAAAATTTTATTTCCATAAACTTATTTTTTCAATTAATTAAAACATTTTGCTTCTTAAGTTAAAAATTAATCTTCAAAAGTTTATAAATTAAATTTTATAATGATAATAATTTAATAATGACAGCATATTATACTATATATTTAGTTATTAAATATTTAATAAAAGCTATATTATAAACTAGAATAATTAAGCTAATATTCTTTATTATTAATTGTTTTATTTAATCATCATTTACATTTTTATTCTTTAAAAATGTATAAAAAGGTAAAAAATGTAAAAATTTGATTATAGACATTAAATTAAAAAAGATTAAATTTAGATAAAAATAAATCTCAATTATTAAATATAATAGCCTTTATAATATTAATAAATTAAAATTTAAAATAAGCTATTATAGTAATTATAAGCATAAACTGTAATAAATATATTAAATATAGTTAAATTATGTAAGATTATGAGTTTTTTTTATTTTTTTATTAAAATTATTAAAAATAGTTGAAAAAACGCCCAACGTGGGGCTCGAACCCACGACCACCAGATTAAGAGTCTGACGCTCTACCGACTGAGCTAGCCGGGCTTATACTATAAACGTCTTATTGTCCTTTAATAACCTAAGTTAAACTTAAAACTTTCTCTCTATACAATTTTTATAATTTTGGTTTCAACTTAAATAGGTTAATTTACTCATTATTATGCTTGCCTTTTGATTGAGTCATTCTTACCCACCTTAAAAATTAGCCTTAAATCTTTATATTAGTAGAGCATAATAAACACTTATTTCAGATTTTATTATACGTAAAAATATAAAATTTTAGAAATTATAGCTTTGACTTAATGTGTTAAACATTAGATATAAATAGATAAATTCTTATAAAAAAGGTATTATTCTACGTGGTAACTTAATTAACTTTGAAAATATAGGATAAAATATTTCTATTAGCATAGAAGAAGATTTACTTTCTTCCTATTTACAAAGCACATTAGCAATATTAGTTAGGTATATAAAAATAAAATACTAAGTGTTGGATATAAAGTGCTAATTTAGTAAATTAGATATTAATTTAAAATTTAAATTTAATTCTTAAATAAATATTTAGGAAGTTTTATTTAAAGGGATATTAAAAGTTATAAGCTATTTAAATAAGCTTAATAGAATGAGAGCTAGCACTTAAGACTAATTCTAATATTAATTAAATTAAAATATTATTAAATAATTTCTATTAACGTCTAAAGATAGGTAGATCATCTCAAGATTTGTCATTATATTTGAATGGATGGTAAAGGAAGAAATTTAAAATTATTCTAATATATTCATAAATAAAAGGAAATAATAACTAATTTAAGGAATTTAAAGCAATTTAAAGCAATTTATTATGTTTCATATAATAAATAGAGAATTGCAAACAATCATTTAAATTAAGATATTTACTTGAGAATATGTTTTAGTCTATTTAACTCAGTATCATTCTAAATTTAAATATAACTCTTAAGTGAGCAATATTAATATTATGTTGGATGCAAAGAAATAGGAGATATTTTACTAAAAGTACTCTTTATCTCATTTTTATTTCTTTAAGCAATAAAAGCAATGAAATAGGCAAAATATTATTTTTTAAATATGTTATTCTTAATAAATATCTCTTATTCTATTACAAGATATAACTAGTTATCATTTTATTCTAAAATCTAATTTTTATATAGTAAATATTTGACGAATAAAATAAATTTCTATAAGTGTTTATCAATCTTTTTTGGAATATTAGAAGAGAACAAAAGTACTCTTAATTTAAAACATTGGAATTAAATAGATATTCATATATTCTATTTAAATTAAATTTAAATGATATTCTGCTTTATCCTGATAAAACTTTAGAAGGATCTTTTCTTAAATTAAATATATTAATTTAGTTAATAGAAATAGGAAGACCCTTAAAAATAAATATGGTTGTAATGAAACTAAAATCTAATGAGCTTACTTTTTGATAAATAATAATTTATACAGAAAGTGTATTAATACTAAAAGATTGCAGATAAACTTAATATAAAAGACTAATTTTTTCATAAGCAAGTATTTATTCGGGAATGAGTATTAATTATTCCTATGATGCTATTAATATGCATAGATATAATACAGGAATGCTAAAAAATAAAGTTAAAAGAGTATAAATTTTGTTTTTTATCAACAACTTATTATGAATAGATTTCCATAATTTGATTTTATTTTTCTATATTTTTAAGCAAGAATCTACTTGTTTACTTATTTAATGCTTAATTTAAATTTAACTTTTTAAAATAAATAAGCTTTTACCAGATATAATATAGTTCCTAAATTAAGTTTTAACTTCTAGAGAAATAGGAAAAGTTAAAAATAATAGATATTAAAAAACCTAAGATTATTTAGTAAATTATAATAACAAAACTAAGTAAATTTAGCTTTAAAATTGAAAACTTCATTATTATCAATCTGCAAAATTTCTAGTTTATTATGAGATATTCTTTTTAATATTTTCCTGTATATTTAACAGAAAGAAATTAATATATTTTACCTTGAAATCAGAGAAATAATTATTTATAAGAAAAATTAGTATTAAAGAAGAAGTATGAGAATTATTAAAGGAATTTTGATAAAAATATAAATAGTTAAAGGGAATAATCAAAGACAAAAGTTAAGCTGTTTAGCAAGTTGGATCAAGATAAGTATTTATATATATAAATAACTATCTACACTAAGTATTTATAATTTTAGTATAATTCTTTAAAGCATCTTATTTTTATTTCTTGGCACATCAAATAAGTTGAAAATCCATTTTATCTTATCTAAAAGCTTAATAAGGTAACAAGCCAAATTTAAAGAAAGTTAAGAAAGAAAACAATTAATCTTAGTTTAAATAAGAATTAAGAGGTATCAAATTATTTCTAATAAGATTGTTTACTAAAGTTTAAAACTTATAATTAATTTATTCTTTCGCTTTCACTTTATAGCAATATTTTTATAAATGAAATACAGCTATTTTAATACAAAGAAACATTTTCACTATTTAATTAATTATAAATGTATATGAGATTCATATTTGATATTGCAATATTTTTTTATTGTTTTACTTATATTTAGAAATTATATACTTATATATGTTAATTACTAAGTGTCTCAGCAACTTGTTTGTCCCTTGTTGCAAACTTTTCCACAAGTAGGTCCAGGAGTTGTACAATTAGTTGTAGCTGTACATGTTTTTTGAGCTATTTTATAACATACTCCACCGCAAGAGGACTAATCTTTACTACAAATTACACCACAACTTGCTCCAGGATTTGCACAATTTGCAGTTCCCAAACATTACTTTTCATTCGTTTTAAAGCACATGCCTGCACAAGATTATTAACCAGTATTGCAAAGAACACCACAACTTGCTCCAGGACTTGTACAGTTTCCTGAGGCCAAACATTACTAACTGCTAGTTTTATAGCACTAATTTGCGCATAGTTATTAATTTTTATCGCATATTTTTCCACATTGTGGTCCAGCAGTCGCGCAATTTTTTGTCGCTAAACACACTTTCTCACTTGATTTGTAACACTATCCAGAACAAGATGACTAATCTTTATTACAAACGACACCACAGCTTTCTCCTGGAGTAGTACAGTTAGGAGTTCCCAAACACTACTTTTCACTTGTTTTGTAACATTTGGATCCGCATGCAGTTTATCCACTCGAGCATGCAGCGTTAGTAACATAGAAGCAGACATGTAGAATTATGAGTATTTGTACTAATACTTTGGTTGATACCATTTCTTAAAATTATTATAATTTATTAAAAAGATTCGAATTTATACTCTATGCATTTATTTAAACTATTTCTTTGCTTTAAATTCCTTTAAATAAATCTAATTTTTTTATCGTTTAAAACAATCTTATAGCTAATAAATAAATATCTGTAAAATTACTAAGGAATATGAATTTTTTTCATGAGATTTCTTTTAAATTTGATGATACCATCAAATAAACGGAATATATGATTTGTGTGATTATTCTTGTTCAAATCAATATATAAAGATACTTTTGCTAAATTTTAGGATAAAGAATCTTAATCATAATTTAGAATATTCATGATTTAAAGGTATAAAATTAATCAGAAAAAGATTTTCAATAAATCTTAGGATTTTAATAAATTCTCTTGATATTAATAATTTATTTTAGAATATACATTTCTAATTAAATTTTAATTCTGTTATTTTATTTAATATTCTCAATTATGCTTCTTTTCATGTTTATAGTATACTAAACTTTATCTCTATCTTTGTAAAAAATATTTAAAATTTGCTCTTTTAATTTCCTTAATATAGCACTCAGTATCTATAGCTTTGAAGTTTATTATTTCTTTATAAAACTAAATTGTTTAATCTATTTTCTTTATTAATAAACAGCTCTTAAATAGATCATTAAATCATAAATTTATTCTGTTTTAAAGATTTTATTTAATAAACAATTGTTAAGATTTAAGAAGTAACTATCCTAATGAAATTAAGCAAAAAAGCTAAATAAAAAGAAATTATAACTGCTTTTTGTTGTTAAACTTTCTTAATTTGTAATTATTAATTCATATTATAATATACCCCAATCTAATCTCTATTAGTTATTCTGATTAAAAATAATTAAATATAAGCTTATATGAAAATTAAATTGAGGAAGTTAATAAAAGTTAGACTAGGAATAGCTTTAATTTTATTTATTTTAGAAAAACAAATTTATTACTGGACAAATCTAAATTACGCAAGAAGTTCAAATGTAAACCGTTGAAAGTGTAAAATCAGAAATTTTTTGGATTTAAAAAATTAATAGAATTAAAAAATTCAGGTTAAGGTTAGTAAAAATTTAATGTTTAGTTTACTTTTTTTAATTTTTAAGAAACTAAAATTTTCTTTAATAAAAACTTTAAAAATATTAACTAAATTTTTTGCAATTTAGGTTTAGCGATTGTTATATCTTCACTTGTTTTATTCTATTTCATTAAATTATATTTAATGAAATTATTTCTGACTTTAAGATTTTATATAAATAAAACTTGCTAACTCTCTTACTAAGTTCTTTGTTTATTTTTTAAGTATCACAAGCTAATATAAATTTATAGTAATTATTTTACTAGATTGCAAATATCAGAACTATCAACTAAGGAATTTTATTAAATACTAATTATTTTTATAATAGAACAATTTATCTTTATAAGCTAGTGTTTCTTTATATTCTACTACTTCTTTCTTCTATTTAATTATATAGAAATTTAATTTTAATTTCAATAGTTACTTTAAAGTTAAAGCTCCTACTATGCTGCTTTATTAAAGTTTAAAACTTAATTGCAAATAAATGGGAACTAGAAAATACCACTTAGCTGTAAATTATGGAAAAATATGAAATTTCGATTTTTTATTTAATGATAATATCAGATTAATGATGATTAGTAGCGATATGAAGCAACTAACAGTATTGATGCTTTTAATGATTTAGATAGTGCTATATTTAAATAATATATTTAATTATTTTCTTTCTCTTAGAGTTATCCTAACAAATATTTAGTTGATTTATCTATTTATTATTATTTATCCCTTTTAATTTTAATTATAGTAAGTAGGTTTAGAAATATATTATAATTAAGAATCCATACAATCCTTTTCCTTATAATAATAGGTTAAATTTCAGTTGCTTCTCTTTTTTCATTAGGTTTTTTTACATTAATTTTAATTGCATTAGCTTTTTCTAATTCATAAGAAATTTAAAATTTATGAATTCAAATAAATAAATCTAGCATCTAATATTATGAAGAGTATTATTTCATATAAGAATAGTAACTAAACAAAAGGAAAGCAAAATAAAAAGTTATTGCAATCATTTTATTCAAATAATATCTCCATATTTTAAATTTTAGTATTCAATTAAGAGGAAAATAAATCTTAAGACTTTTTATACTTAAATTTATCAAATTATTTAGTTTTATATAACTATAATTCAAATTAAAAAATGAAGAAATTATTATATAACTTAGGTAGAAATAAAGCTATTTATCTTTATTTGCATCTATTTAGTAAAAATAGCATGTTTCTTTAATCTAGCCATTAATTATAGCTTTAATAAAACCAATTAGATAATTAAAATTGATTTAATTTTTAAAGTATACACATAATACTCTATTTTAGTATATTTTATATCATTTAAGCTATTTTTTCTTTTTAAGATTTATAATATTTCAGATACTTTTAACTTTAATCTTTAATTTTAAGTTGTAATTTTATCTACAAATTTAAACCTTTCTTCCAATAAATTGCCATGTCCTTTGCGATAAACTGAATATATTACAAGGTTAATTTTAAATTTCTAAATAAAAGTTCAGATAGATTAATGTTTAATTAAGGTTTTTATCTTAGATTAATAGATAATTAAAATAAAGCTAAATAACCTTATTCCTTTTAGTTATTTTCACTAGGCTTTATTACTATTATTGCAATTGTTAGTATTCATATTACTTATCTTAATTTATTTGATGGTCAGAACTTAAGCTATTTTTTTGATTTTCTTCTAAAATTTTTGCTGAAACTAATTTCAAGTTGATTCTTTTTAGTAATTTTATGAGCTTTTAGCATAATATTAATTAAGAAAGCAAGGAAAAAATAATTTAATTAAATTAAAATTTTAGAATATGTACATTAATTGATTTTGTCCTTCCTAAGCTAAAGCTAACTTAATAAATAAACTAAATTTCTTTATTTATAACTATTATATTATTTAGTAAGATTAAAATTGTGCTATGAATTTAGTTATAGTAAACCAAATAAATATTTAAGTTGTACTAGTACTTTCTTTATCCTTTTAAATAAAATGAAAATTAATTTTATTTAGCTTTCCCTTCTAATTTATAGATGTTGTATCTGCAGAAGTTAAACTTATAAAATTGGTATCTTTTTATAGAATTGAAGAAGAATTTCTTAATCCCAAGAATAAAGTTTTTATTACCTTGTTTACATTTCTTATTATTAGTAAAAGAATCAATTATTAATTTGTGTAAGAAAACTCTAATATAAATATATAAGGAAAAATTTGTTAATTAAGATAGAGAATATTAAGCTTTTAACTTTTATAACTTTAAGTCAATCAATTTTTGATTCTACACTCTGTCTTTGTCTGTTTTAAGTTTATTTGTTTAAAGATAATTCATTTAGTAGATTTACTATGCTTTTCTTATTGAAAAAACAGAAAGCGAACAAGCTGATTTCTTAATTTCGTCATTTATCTTAAAGTATTTCTTTTTCTTAAACCTTTACATTAATAATTTCTAAATTATTATTTGAGTCTTTTTTCATTATTGACAATCTAATTTACAGAAGTTCATTTAACTAATTTAGGTAGCAAGTTAAAATTTCATATAATAGTAAATACTACTAGCTTTAGAAAAAGTTTTCGAACGAAAGTTTTACTATAATTGAAAAGATGGTGGGAGCTGAGAATGACCTTCGTGACTAAACTTTCTGGTTTTATGGCTAGGAACAAGTTCCTTTCCTGTCGGTGAGAAAGTCCCTGGTCAGAGTCATTTTCTGAAGGGAACACTGTCTTTGAGATTATCCGCTCTTGGTAGGGGCTTGAAGCCTGGCTACTCATAGCGATGGAGCTCACTAGCAGCTGTGCCTGGAGCACAACAGGATATCCCCGTTATTCCATAAAAAGAGAGCGTCGGGTCGTGCAATCGGAAAAAATCGGAAAGGATCTTCCGGTTCAAAAACTTTTTAGTTGAAATTAATTAATGAAAGTTTTACTTGCATGTAATTTAAATCTAAGTTATTAATTTTTCATGCTTGAATCAATTTTAAATTTGACTCTTTTTTAAGTTTTTTAAAATTGTTTAGTGAAAATGAAATTTGAGATATTATTGACTAAAAAATTAATTTAAAAGGAATAATTCTTATAATGGCTTAAATAGGATTTAGTTATGAAGGTAAATTGATAATATTTGATACTTTATTTTAGAAATTTAAGTTAGAATTAACTAAAAATTAGCATTATAACTATGATGCAAATTAACTTAAGATTTGACTTAATTAAATTAGAAAGAGTAAAATGATTTTTATAATAGTTATGCATTATTTTATATTCCACTTAATGAAAGGCAGAAGATAAAATATTATCTCATTTTTTTAATATACTCAGCAAAGATTGAGATACAAAGTAGTTTAGAATCAATCCTCTAGTTTATCTCCAATGAGCAATCTAATATCTTTGAAAGATAAAGTTAACTATCTAAATAACTCAGAGATTGCTTTTTAAATTAGCCTTTTTCTAATTCTAAATTGCAAATTTAATTAGTAATTCTTTTAGCATTGATAAATAAATAGGAAATAAAGTCTTTAGTTTATTAAAATAATGAGTAAATATGATGTAAACTGTATTAAACATTTCCATAACTATTAAGAAGATAGTTATCGTATCTTTACGTTTACCTTTATTATCATTTTAAGTGAAGTATATACAAAACTTTTAAGTAATTAGTAAACCCTATTCATATATTTAATAAGTATTTAGCATTCTTTATAGCAATAATTGAATCTAAAGTCTCTAAAGCTTATGTCAATAACATTTCGAAATATGCTAATATGAGTAATAATAGAGGATATAACTAAAAGAGTAGTTATTTAAATTTTAAGCATATTAAGTATCTAATATATAATATGTAAATTAATTTTAAACCTTATTTATAAATTAAGCAATATTAGTTGCTTTTGACTCTTTATATTACTTTTAGTTCAACAATAAATAATTATAATTATTACTAGTATAATTGTAGCCACTTAACTATATTAAATAGTTTAGTTTAATGAAGTACTTCTAGATAAATTAAAAAAGGAATAGTTAATTAAATATAATTAGTAGACTTATAACCATAAATACTTATTTTCACTATGCTTTTAATCTTATTTAGCTATATGCTTTTACTTTTCAAGAGTTTAATAAGCATCTTTATTATAAATTAAAATATATTATTCTAAGAATGTATCAAAAATAACACACTTATACCTACTATAAAAAGATAATAGATAAAGAGAAAAATAGTTAAAGTGTTTTTCTTAAATATCATACACTTAATTGAATAAATACTTTATTCAGGAAATCTTTTCTTTTTTATTAACTGAGAATTTCTTATCATCTCTAATACGAACTCAGATAATATCTTATTGATATCTAATCAAACACAATTTTATGAGTGACTAAGATTTGATGAATATGAGCAAACCTTTAATTATCTTTACTATAGAGATTTATTAAAGAAATTTTCTAATGAGCAGTTACTTTTAGGCAAATATTAGAAGAAATTAGATTAATGGGATTAGATTCATATTAATTAGAATTTTTCTAGGACCAAACTTCCTAAGAAGTTTAATTTTAAAAAACTTTCATAAGGAATTCGAAGAGAAAACTAGAAATGTTCAAGTTGAAAAAAGAAAATTCAATAAACTCTTCAAATGCAAAAAAGAGTTAAGAAGAATTTTTTTAAATAGCTTTACAAGAAAAATTTGAAAAAGGAGCATGATTGAGAGATTGAAAAAAATAAAAACTTTATTTGAGTATAATTTGCGTATTACACTCAACTATCTATGCAATTATGCTCCAATGATAAAAGTATTTCTATTTCTATATCTATTATTATTGCTTTATGGTTTTTAAATTAGTTCAAGATAATAGGAAATACAAATCTAAGCAAAGCATTTTCAGCATTCTTTATGAAATTTATCTGTTTATACAAATAATTAAACAGAATATAAGCATATGGTAATTTATTTAATCTTAATGAATGTAAATTGTTTTAAGTTAAATCACTAGTTTAATCATCAGATAAACTTAATTAATTGCTAAATTTTTATAATTGCTTAGCAAAGATTCATACGTTCTGCTTTTAATAATATATACATAGATTAGAACTTTAAATTTCTTAATTGGATAGATTATTAAAGTTCTATTTTTAATATTTTCAACTTATCCAATAATAGCTAGTGGATTAAGCAGAGAATTACTCTAGAGTATGATATGCTAAGTAATTAATTTAGGAAATATCATTAAATTCTTATAAATTTGCTTAAATTAATTATAATTTATATAGCCTAACTCATATTATGTTTGCAAGAATAATATTCTAACTATTTAATTAAACTTAAATAAAAGAAGCAACATTTATTATATGTGATGGATATTAATAATTGGATTTATATATACTTATAATATTTTAATTCTTAAGGATGTTAATTCTCTTAATTGGGTAATATACTTAATCAACCTTTTAAAATTATCTTTTTATCTAAATCAATGAGAACTATTCTAAAATGTCTTTATACTAGTTAACTTTATGATATTTCAAACTGTATTTCTAAATTAAATTTTAGAACTTTTACTTAAGAGCATTTTATTAATAATATTAAAGCAAAAAATAGTATTAAACTAAGTCTCTTAACACATTCTTAAGGCTAATTTAATAAAATTTTGTTATCAATTCATATTAATAGAAATAAATTATATCACTTTAGTTATAAATTATATTTTTAATCATAATAATTAAGCAAGCTTATCTAGTAAGAAACTGGAAAGTGTGAAATTGGAAATTTGATACAAGTATATGCATCAAAAGCATGATCCAACTCTCTAATATAATTTAGCTAATTAATTATGACAAAAATAATAGAATTTACTATTTAGTATATTTTATTAATACCTTTACATAGTAAAAGAAGACAATTAACCTTTTAAAGCAAAACTTACTTGTTAAGCAAATCAAATTGCAGTTACTTTAAATTAAGCAAATATTTCATTATAAATATACTAGAAATGTAGAAATAAATTATGAATAGCTAATAAAGCATTAAGTGTTTTCTTATCTATCTTGTCGTTTTTCCTTCTAAAAATGTTTAAGAATTAGTTTCATTAATGATTACACAGACAAACAATTTGCTTTACTTTTAATTTCTTATTTTCTAAAAATTAAAATAAGCTGTTTATCATATCTGGATATATCAATATCTAAAAGTTGTTTAATAAAAAATAATAATTACTAGGAAATTAAAAGCTAATAATTATAACTAGTTCCTACCTTCTTTTAAAAGGAATAAAGAATACTCTTAACTATATACTTTTATATAAAGAGGTTTTATATTTATGTTAAAGGTATAATCATTTAGATGCTTTTGCTTAATCTGCTTTATGATATTAATCTATCTATTGCTTTTGATAGATGTATTATCTTTAAACTCCTTTTTGCATTGAAGATAAATTCTTCTTTTATCTATCAATTAGATTTTCTTATTTCTATACTGGAAATTTCTAAGTAAATATTCTTTAGAATCAACTTCCACTTTAAAGTAAAAAGGCTTTAGTCTGATTGAAAAGCAATATCTACTATTTTTTATAAGGTAAGTGAGTTTAATGTTCTATTAATAAGCAAATTTCTCTTCCTTGAGATTTAAATTATTCTAGATAGATAAATAAGCATTCATATAATTACCCTGTTAATTTAGTTCCTTCTATTTAATATATCTCTAAGTTAATTTGACTCTACAATAGTTTCTTTTTCTATAATAGGTAATAAAACTCCTTCATTATAATATTTGCTAGCTTTAACTTTCTTATTCAATTAATTGATGTATTGATTGTTGTCTTTAGAGCTAACTTGATAAGATTAATTTATGATTAACTAAATATAAAGCTTAAGGTATTTCTTTCTTAACTTTATTATTATAAGTTACCTTCTATTATTTCAATTAATATCAATCGTATGTCTGATTTTCTGTCATTATTTATGAAGAATCTGAGCTAATTCGAAATAGTAAAGCTGTAGAGGAAAAGCTTCAGTTAATTTAAATTATAAGGTATATTTAATTTAAAAGCAAGGATTTAGAAGCATTAATCAAATAATACAAATAAGTATATTAAAAGGTAGTTATAAATAAAGCTTAAGACTATATTCAGTAAGCTATCTAGTAATTCTATCTTAGATTATTTAAACTCAATTTATTTAAGTTCTTAGTTAGCTAGTAGCTAGGATAGAACTTTGCCTTGTCTATAAAATTCTCATTAAATAAACTCTTAAATCTTTAAGCTAGCAAATTAAATAGAACACTTTAGTTATATAGATTAAAGACTTTTACTTATATACATTTTTAATAGTTAACTCATTCAAGTTTTTAAACCTTTAAATGAAAGAGATATAAAAGCATAGTGTCTACTTTCTTTCCATCATCTTTATTTAAAAATTTATAAATGTTTTCAATTTTCAGTTGCTCAAAATAAACCCAAATTTCCAAATTTAACTTTTATTTAATAGATGCATCAAAAAATTATAATAAACTATATAAGTATAAAGGAGTTAAATTAAAGGAAAAAGCTTTACTAAATGAATATTTATTTTAAATAAATTAGAATAATTAAATAAAGAAATAGCTATCAAAAGAAAATTCACCTAATTAGTTAAATTTGAAATGTTTTGGAGAAATTTTATTTCTAGAGAGTGTTTTATTATATATCTATTATTTTTCATTGAATCAAATTAGTCAAATAAAGAATAAAATCTTAAGAAAATTAAAATAAATAAAAAGTATTCAAAATATAAAGTTTGATAATCTTTAAGCTAAAAGGGATATATTTAAGTAATTTTAGTACTCATTTATTAATAAAAGCTTAGCTCATTATACCTAATAATTGATGAACTATTATTATGATAGTGTTATAGAGAAAATATTTATTTTCCTTTAGACTTAATACTTCTTCTCCTTATTTCCAGATTAATTTACATCGAAGTTTCTCTTTTAGCTAAATAATTAATACTTACTTGTTATATAAAGCTAAACTTTAAAATCTAGATTTGGGAAATGAGCAGTAAATTTAATTTTGGAATTAATTAATTTCCTCTAAAGCTTTACTTTTAGTCTTTAAATACTTTGAAATATTTTGAAATAGACTAATGAATTTTATCTGAGTTACGTAGTCTTTAAGTTAGTAGAGTAACTATTGGTTTTAATTTTCTATATTCTAAATGAATAAAAAGTAAAGTATAAATTCCAAATTTAGTTAAGAACATTTAAGTTACAAAATCAACTATAAAAGTTAGCTTCTCACTTCTAATTTGTTTGGTTAGCCTCTATTATACTTTATAATTAAACTACTTAAGCCTTACCTCTTTTTAATTATTGCTATTTAATTTCTTGCATTGATTTGTGTAAAGCGTTTTTTCAAAAGAATTAAAAGGTAAAGGTTTATCCTTAGCTGCTATTTAAGGAAGTTATTATATTAATAAAGCTTCTCAGAGTTACTATCTGATACTTTTATAATTAATAAGTTTCTTCTTATTAACTATCTAAAGATATATTTTTGTATTAGTTGCTTATTTAACATTTTAAATGTAAGTCTCCTTTCTAAGTTTAACTAACTTCTTTAGATTTAAAATAAGTCTTCGTTGATTTTAAGTCTTAACAATTATTTTTATGTAGGAAATGATTCAAAATGTCATCCTTGCATTGATATAAATCAAGATTGTTTAACTTGCTCTAATAACTTTTCCTATACTTCTTGCAGCAGCCTTTTCCAATAATATTTGCAAATTATAGTGTGACCAGACTTAGTTTGAATTAAATAGCGATAGAGTTTGTTTAAATTATGATTAAATTATCTAAGGATGCTAATCTTGCTCAATAGGTAATATCAATACTTGCTAATAATACTTGCAGGGCTATTGCTTAAATAACAACTAAGGTATTTCATATAAATCGATTGATCAGTAATGCTCTTCATGCTAAGATAACATAACATGCAATTCATGCTATAGTCTTTTTAAGTTAACTGAGAACACATGCAAACAAATTTGCAGTGCTTAATAATAAGATTATGATAATAATAGAATATGTAGAAACTGTAATGATTTACTAGATAATTGCTAGCAATGCACATAAGATGGAATCTAATGTTAGTAATGCTCACCTAATTTTAGTCTAATTAGCAATAGTTAATGCAATTCTTGCAATTAGGGATATAGAATTGCCAAGTTTGTCCCTAATCTGGTGAATGTAGTAAATGCTTTTTAGGTTAATATTTAGAGACTAGCAGTAAATTTATTTGCACAAATTAAAATTTTCTTTCATGCCTAACTGGATTTTACCTTGGAACTGATTTTAATTACTATAATTGCAACATAATACCAGGATGTTCCGCATGCTAAAATAGTTTAGATGCATTTAATGCCTTTCAGGTTATTATTTAGGATAAGACTAGTAAAGAATAGTTGAGTAAAATAAGGCAAAAAGCTTAAAATTTGAATGCTAGACTTACTTATTATGAATGGTAGTTAGTAACAATATACTAAAGCAGTATAAATACTCTTAATGATAGTGCTTATATATACTTATTTGAATAACCCTAATATATTAACCTCATCTTATTTATCCTTTTTATTAATTAGAAAACAAATAGCTATATATCTGTTGACGGCTAAATAAAAGGAACTATATTTATTAACTAGAGCTGCTTGATTAGCTTCTTACACTTCTTAAGGTTTTATATGTGTAAATCTTAATCACTTATTAAGTAATAAAGTCCTAAGATTGTTGTTCAAAGCTTAAAACTATAGTAAGAAAACAATAAGTAGTTATTTTGACTCTCCTTAGTTTAGTTAGTATATGATAATATTAAATGGTTATTTCATAAATTACTTCTGATAAGTTAGCAATGATAAAACAACTGTACTCTAGTAAGTCTTATAATTTATTAATTATAACAAATCCCTTCTTTAATTATATCCTAATACAGTATATTTAACATTAATCAAGCTCTTTCTAGGATTAAAAGCAAATATCTATAAAATGTTAGAATTTAAAACAATTAGAGATTAAATACTTATTAATAATCTCATTAAGATAAAAAGTATAAAAACAAAAAATAAGCATTTAAATATATATTTGCTATAAGAGTTATATAATTAACTTACCAAACTTACAGAGAAAACATAAATTTAATAACCAAACTTAAGAGAAAAGCTTTAAAGTTAAAAGATAACTTAAAAAAGGAAAGATTTCATATGTTCTGATAAACTAATTATAATATTATAACAAAATTAATATTTTCTTTATATATTTAAATAAATGTTTCTTTATTTCTCCTTTTATTTCATTTTTAGAATTAGTTTCTAACCTTTAAATTCAGAGAAAATTAAAGCCATAGAGGTTTAAATTGTTGTAAAAATACTCTTATTTATAAATCTTTGTTAATGTATTTCCAATGATTTCTCAAAAAAAATTAGTTTTGAAAAGAAATGCTACAAGCAAGTGAGAAATAATGCTTGAAGATTCCTTATTGTACTTGTCTGGGAGTAGTTTTTTATATTGTTTGCACAATTAATAATAAGCTTACGCAGTTAATGCTAAATACAAGTGAGACGATGCATTTAGCAACATCAAATTTTTCTACTCCAGGAACTGAATGTAGAAAACTATGCAGTAAAGAACAATTACTTTGCTGAAAATAATGTTTAGCTCTTCAAAATTGTATTTTTCCAGCATTAATTTGCAATAAAGATCAAGCATCTTGTTCAGACTTTTGCTAAAAAGCAAGAGAAAATCTATCATTAGAAGATTCAATTATTCAAGTCCTGGAGCAAATTACGGATAAACTTGCAACAAGGTTATATATCGTGTGGAAGAGTATACTATAAATAATCAGATAAAATATGCTTAGCATTTGCTAACTGTTCAACACCAGAACCTAATTATGGAAAGATGCGTAAAAAGGGATAAACGAGTTACTGAAAAAAAGTAATTTAAATTTATTTCCATATATATAATAGCTTAGTAAATGGATAAAAGCATATCTTTAGATAAAATTGCCTTAAAAAATATTAATGATAGAATCAATATAACTTTAAATTATACATTATGGAGTAACAATATGATAAATAGCAGTAAATATATATCTACTATGTATAATATATCATCTAATGCAAATATTTTGAAAGGATTTTATATTTAAATATTGTCTAAAATAAAGAAAAATTTAACAGTATTTTGTATAATTATTTACTATAAATGAGCTAAATATTAGATATATTTTTAAACCATGTATAGTAAATAGTGTTTTAACTTAGTATAAATTTTAAATAAAAAGCTATTAGTTACATTTCAATTTTTTATATATGTGTTAAGTAAAATTTATTAAAACTTCGTGTTCGCGTCTAAACTTTAATTAATCATATTTGCCAAATTACTATTGAGCATTTGATTTTTTTCTTATTACTTGATAACTTAAGCTTTTAGGTGAGATTAATTTTATAATTTTGATTAACCAATTATTTGTAAAAGTATTAATTTATCCTTTAAATAAATATTTTATTTGATAAATTTATGATTTTAAAGTCTATAAATTTGTTTAAATTTTGGAAAGTTTATTTTATTTTATTATTTTACTCAATATTTGTTTAATTTTTAATGAATTACAATATATTAAGAAAAAAAGTTTAATTTTAGTTAATTTTGATTAAGCAATTTTTAAATTGATATGATATTTTTATTTATCTTTTCGTAAAGTTTATTTTTCTTCTACTATTATAATTTAATTAAAAATCTTATAGGAGTAGAATTTATATTTTTCATTTTAAAACTTATTTTAGTTGAATTATCATGTTGATTCGCAAGATAGTTTCTGTTAAGAATTGTTTGATAATTAAATGTTTTAAAGTACGTAGAATTACTTCATAGCTTTGCTTTACTTTTATTTTTAATTTGAATTTTATTTATTAATAAACTAGCAATTCCTTAGTGATGTATTTTAGATATCTTTCAAATCACTATCGTTATATATTTTACCTTTAGGTTTTAAACTAGCTGTCAAAAGATCTAAGTGACTAATAAATTTTGCTTCTTTTTAAGTTTTATAATATTGATCAAGCTTTGATATATCTATATAGCTATTATTAGACATTAGAAAGAAGCTTAAAAGCAATAGTTATTAACTAGCTGATAAATGTTTGGCTGTTTAATTAAAATAATGTGAAGATAAGTAATTAAGTCAGTTTCTTAAATGCTTAAATGTTGATTAAATTAGCATCTTATATAAATGTATCAAAGTATATACCAATTTGAAAATAATGATGTATTAAAGATAAACATATTAAACTAAGAGGATTGTATGGCTCTTAGCTAGTTTTATTTAAGAACAAGGTATTTCTTTAATCTAGATTTGAAAAGAAAAAATTAATTTCTATCGTGGAGTCAAATTAACTGTTTTATTATTTATGGATCTAATAGAATATTTCAAGCAAATAGATAAATTTAAGAAGAAATTATTGTGAATGTAATTTACTATTCTATAAAGCTATTAAGTAAAAAAAGGAATAAAGCATTTTCAATATATTTAGATAAATGCTAAATAACTAGATTTTATTCGATAATCTTCTCTAATTCTAAATAGATTGAGGATAATTATTTAACTAAGTAACTGTGAGTCTATAATATTTGTTACTTAGTCAATAAAGTAAAATCTCAACGATATATAGCGAGATATCAACTAGAGTCTATTTTTTATATGATTATAAATTTCATAAAAGTAATCACTTTTCCTTTTTTGCAGAGCTTAAATATCTTAATACAACTCTTTCTTTAGGTAATTATAAAATTTGTACCTTCATTGAAATTAAGAAAAAGAATAAAATAAAAATATATAAAGAAGCAAAAGTTTTGATACTAACTATGAATAATTCCTAGATATGTTTAATTTCATTTTTAAGACAAGTTATACGATAGAATCAGGTAATAAGAAAAAAATTATTAAATGCAAAGTAATTTGAAAATAAAATTTTACAACTAATAAATATCTTTGCACCTTAATTATGTCACTTCATATAGCTATTACAACTAAAATTAATTTTTAAGCTTCCACTATTCAAGAGATATAAAACTCTCAAATATATAAAAGTAAATTAAATTTTCTTGTAGAAATTTTAATTTATCTTATGCTGATAATTTTAAGAGATTGTAATAAAAGTTAATTTTCCTAAATCAAAAGAAAACAACTTATTGTTCTTAATAAATAAGTTTATTTATTTATTATTTAAATTAGACAATTAAAAAAATTATATATTTAAAAATACTTTATATAAACAAATTAGGAAAATGAAAGGCAAAAATATTTTAAAACATTTTTATTAACTTATTTAAATACAATAAATGCTAGTACAAACTTTAGAAAATCCTTCTTTTTTTTTATTTATAAGTAGACTAAGGGTTAGTTTTAATAAATAAATAAATAAATAAATTTGATTATAGAGCGCGTAGCACTCTCGTTGGTGCGCAGCTCTTTAAAAAAAATTTTTCATACTGACAAGAATGTTTGTTACTGATAAAATTATCAGATACTGATAAACCTTGTTCAATACTGGTATAATTATTCAGTACTGATTAAAATGTTCAATACTGATATAATTTTAGAATACTCGTAATCTTTAATACTTGCTGGAGGTCCAAGGACATGGTAGGATTGAGTCTCATTGCATCACCAAAGCAGAGGACGACATGTGTCAATTATGGGTACTTAAATTCCCCACCTCTGATGAAGCTTGCAATATTATTTCTTTTTCGTTCCAGAATTAAAAATAAACAAAGCCAAGCCAGTGTCGAAGGTCTAAGAATCTTATGTCTCGAGGTCAAACCAAAGCAGAGGAAGACATAAAATCGATTATGGGTACTTAACTTCCCCAACCTCTGATGAAGATGACCTTGTTGTTCACCTTCGAACTACTATGGCGGTTTTAAAAAATATATATAATAATAGGATAAATTAAGTTTAGCAATTTTCGAGTATTTTCACCTCTTCATGCTGGACACCAGATTGCTCCAGTGTTAAAAATAAAGTTTTAAATGTCTCTACTCCTCTCTCCTCCCATTACTCTTGTCATTTCCGGATCTAGCCTTATTTCTAATTAAATTTTCTCTTGTAAATGTATCCTTATTCATTTAGTATAATTTTTCTCTTATTTGTCTTTACTACATTTGTTTTTTCTTCCTCTACTGTGCTTGTATGGTTCTTTATTTATTCCAGTACTACGTCTTGAAATTTTGGAATTCCTTGCAGCGTCTTCATAAGTGTTCTGTCGAATTGCAGTAGTAACATTTCTTCACTAATTTTTGGAGTTTAACCTTAGTCTTCCTATTGGTCTCTTCAATCATCATTGATCTCCCCTTTGTTCATCTAATTTCTTTTCTAGTATTTCCAGTCTAATACTCAGATCAGATTGTTTCTGAATCTAATTTTAGGATTAGCTACTCTAGTCTTAAGATATGTTTCAGAAAGCCCTTAGTTCTTTTTCTTAGGTCATAAGTCTGAATTCTATTCCTTCCGCTAGGTTGAGTTTTTCCATCAGTTTCTCATTTGCCTTTCTCAGTTTCCTAACCTCTTCTTGGAGGTTTAGTACCACTTTGATGAGCTGTTCCATGCTCATCTGGCCAGAAGGATTGAACTTTGAGACCTCCTGGTGCAGGGCAGACTTCATCTGTTTTCCATGCTTCTCTTCTGAGGTTGGAGTTATCTCATGTGTTGTCTTCTGAGCTTGCTTCTGTTCTTCTTCAGGTTGTTAGAATTAAGAAAAAGGTTAGGGTTATGGTAAGAAGACTATCCAAGATTGGATTCAGGTTTCCTCTCCAACTTTTTGGAGAAGGTGTAGAAACCTCTTTTGAATCCTTCGATTTTTTATTATATCTAAGGGTTAGTTTTATAAAAGCATTAGTTAAGTCTTGAAGATAAGCTTAGGAATATTTATTATTTATTTATCTATTATAAATAATTTATAATATATCATCTTTTAACTTAGGCAAGTCAATCAAAAAATTAAGCATAAAACTACCTTGCGAATCTGTAACTAAGGAAATTCTTCATCAGTCACTATACTTATAACATTTTAAAGTTAATGTTGCTTTGATTTATAGTTAAATCCAATTTTAATTAATTTATTAAAGTTACTTCAGCTTTAAATTTTTTACTTAAGCATTTTATTAGGTTGTGAAAATTAATTTTCTAACTATACAAAGTTGTTTTATAACCTTGTGATTTATCACTTAACTATTGTACTATTATCCTAAGAAAGATTATTCTCTTCACACTAAAATTAATTTGTATTTATGGCTAGCAATAAAACATAGTTTCTCTTTAAATTTTCTTAATAGCTCTTAGCCCCTTCATTTGATTAATGAGAAATCAGCTAATCTTATTTTTTATTCTATTTAATTTATGAAGCAAATAAAAAAATAGGGTAAAATAGAAATATTTAGGTTTTTGAGGAATATTATAATATAATGTATAAATATTTAATTAATGCTAAAGATAATTTAATTCCTTTATGGAAGAATAAAATGTTTTGAAACTAGAGAATTTCTTATCTAAACTCCTTCTTGTTTATCAATTTATTTTAATTTACTTTATAAGATAATTTTTTATAACACTTCATTAGTTTACTTTTTAAGGTGCTTCAATCAAATTGCTTCTTTAATATCTAGAAAACCTTAAACTAAAAGAGCTAAGAGGCTTTAATTATATTTAGATTTAAGTGTTTAGTGTTTTAATCCATTTATTAATAAATGTAAACTATTATCTAGGCAGTTTATCTGTATATCTTAATACCTTCTTATTAAATATATAAATCTTAGTCATAATTTTCTAGCATTCTAAGTTAAATCATATATTAAAATAAAAGCATGTAAGTAATTAAAGAGAAATTGCATCTTCTCATTAAGAAATTAAAGTGATTCTAACTATTTTTATGAGGTAGTAGAAAATATAGTAATTAGATATGAAATAAAGAGTTTATTACTATTTAAATTTAATTATGAAGTAAATATATTTAAGAGTTATATATAAATACATTACTATACATTTAACAAAACTTATAATATCAACATTTATTTAAACTACTCATTTTTACAATACCAAACCATAATTAGGTATTAAGTTCAAATAATACCACCATTCATATTTTATTAAAGTGCTCGGGCTTTATTCCCACCATTTCCAGAAATTTTTATTAAAATTTGATTTTTAATTTAATTATTCTTTAAGATATACAATTACACTAGGACATAAATTCTTCTAAGTGTTTCATAAATTTTATTAATGATACCTTTAAAAATGTAAGCATAAATCTTTATTTAATTTCAAACGCTTAATATAATTATCCAACTGATTTTAAAGAGCATGTCTTACATTATGATAATTTAATACTTAATGACCTAGAATTATATTTTAAATATAGATACCTATCCACAAGTGTTGATTTATATATCAATATAGTTAAATTAAATAAAAAAGCCTAAAGTTAAATTTAATTCATATAGCCTTATTTTTATTCATAAGTCTATTTATATTTTTTATCTTCATTAAATTTTTAAAAAAGAAGTTCTCTTTTAAGAACTCTTTAAGTTACTTCATACATATTTAATCTAAAAAACTCTAATTAAGTTTATAAATTCTAATCTAAAAGGTAAAAATATTAATAATTTTTCAAAGTTCCTTCATAAAAAAATTTTCAGTTTCGGATTCCAAATTGAGTGGAATATAGCTAGCTAATTGCTTAAATCAAAATAATTTCATTAATACTATGCTGATAAATTTAAATAATTTATACATTCCACTAGTTGGATTTTCTCAAGCTCAATAACCAAGTTTAAAATATACAGCTTTGTATAAAATTAAATGATATATGCATCTATTGACTTTAACCATGATATAATACCTTTATTTACCTATTTTTTTATATAATGCTCTTTACAAGCTGCATGTGCGTGATTATTGTTGATAATTAGATAAAATTAAAAACAATTTATTTAAAATTAAATTAAAGCCTTAATTGGAAATAATCTTTCAAACTCCTTTTAATATCATTATTTCAAGCTAGTTTACACTCTAGACTTTACACTCTAAGCTTAGCCAGAATTTTAATTTTAAGCCTTAATAGCTAAAAATGTATTTTCCTCTTATTTTAAACTGTAGCTAAGCATGTTTATCTACAGGTAGTTTAAATTAAAAATATTGTTGAAATATAGTAGAAATTATAAAATTAACTACGTGGTAAATAAATGAAAATACCCTTATTAAAGCTAAGGTACGTGTAACTTGTCATAAATTAAGGAATTTTATTTATTTAAATAAGTAAATGGGTAAAGCAATCGATGGTACGAGTATTCGCAAGAGAAATAGATCAATTTGGTCGAAAGAGGAAGATAAGGCTCTAATTGAATTCAATTAGTAGGTGCCTAGAAAATGAACGCAAATAGCTAGAATGATTAATAAGAACCTTCATAAGAGTTAAGATGTTAGAAATGCAAGAGATGTCAAAGAAAGGTATAAGAACTATATAAATCCATAGCTAACTAGTAAGTTTTTAATTGTAGAGAGAAAATGAACCCCAGAAGAAGATTTATATATAGTAAAATCTGTACTGGAAAAAGGCCATGTATGGACATTAATAGCTGAAAAAATGAACAATAGAAATGATAACCAAGTTAAGAATAGATACTTCCAGATATACTAGAAGTATGACAACGAAAGAGCTATCGCTTATATTCCTTAATTAAACAGTGAATTGCAATCATATCAATCATTATGGCGTGAAGTAAATAAACACTCTTAAAATTTTAAATCATAAGCTTAATTCTTTAAAGAGTCTGAATCTTAGTATGTATTTACCAAGCATTAACTATAAATATACTTTCTTCTATTAGCAAATATTAAATATACATGACTATGAAAATATTTTCCAAACCACATGAAAGATGAATTATTTTCAGCAAATTTGCATAAAATTAAGCTATGGATGTAAAAATAACTCCTTAGCATTACTCCACATTTAAATTTTAGAAGATTTAAGAAATGCTAAAGTTATGTGCATAAAGAAACGAAGAGAAGAATATAAAAGTTATAATAATTTTATTAATAAAAAGAAAATAAAAATTAATCGATCATTTTCATTTATTATTTGATAAACTAACTTTATTTAGTTAATTCCTATTTTGCGTTTCTTCTAATACCTGTTTTCAAAATGAAGTATATAATTGGTTTGTGGAATAGCTATATTGGTATAATAATGCATTAAGATAGCTGAAGAGAAATATGGTATAGGTTATATTTCTTATTTTAGGTTTTTTATTTTCTATTTGTTGATTAAGATTTATATTGCATATATGGCAGATATATTTAAAGCTTAAATATCAGATAAAAAGAATTAAATTTAGCTGATTTAAAAATGTATATATGAGTTTCATTTGGTTTAATCTGTTCTTAATTGAATTATGATACAAATGATACAGCTAAATTGAAAATAATGACAATTAAAATCTAAATCTCTTTAGAAAATAGCAGTCAGTTATATGGATATAATTAATATTTATAATGTAAAGAAATATAATTCTAAGTTAGCCAAATTTACATAACATTCCTTTTTTAAAGAGTATGGAAATAATAATAAATAGATGCTAATACTTTATGAATTACATTGTTATAATTTTAGAATATTCCCTATTTTATTGCTATATCCTAGCTTTAAATTAATGTTAATAATTAAATATGCTATAAGAACAATCAAATTCTATTATTTTTCAAGAAGCCTAATTCATCAAGTCTTAATTCTATATTTAAGCTAAATTTTTACAAGCCTTTTCAAAATTTGGTTTAAGCATAAAAAGTTTTGCTCTTTTGTAAAGTTTAGCTTAAATTAAGAGATAAGAATAGTAAAGAGAAATAAATAAGCTATTTCTTAAATAAACTTTTAATTTTGCTATTCATATACAAATGAAAGCCTCCAGTTCTTCTTAGATTGATCATAATGAAGTATAATGCTAAAGAAATAAGCAATGAATTAGTAAATGAATTAATAAAAAAGAAATAGTAAACTAATATTTTCTTAGAACTTAGAAATTAAAATACTTTTAATTATTTAAGAGCATGCTAGTAAATTATCTAACTTATTTCAAATATTTTAGCTTTTAATATTTAAGCAAAATA
Source organism: Loxodes magnus (assembly GCA_946699065.1). Classification (NCBI taxonomy): domain Eukaryota; phylum Ciliophora; class Karyorelictea; order Loxodida; family Loxodidae; genus Loxodes; species Loxodes magnus. Next base: position 24,692 of record CAMPDV010001953.1, on the reverse strand, counting down.
TATCATTGGAAAAGAAAAATCTATAAACAGATTGTAAAAGTGCAATCAATAACTTGAAACTATCAAAATAGAGATAAAATCTATATCACTAAAATGGAAAATAATAGAGTATAAGATTAATAATTAAGCAATTTATTTAAATAATCTAGGCTTTTTATAAGTTTTATTAAGATTTATTATATTAGAGGAAGTAATCAAAAATTTAACCTCATGGCCAGAAAAATACAAACTGGAAATTGCAGATAAAACAAAATGAATGATATGAAAAGCAGCAGAAAATAGAAACTGAGAAAATATAGGCAATACTATTGAGGTGGGAAACTTAAGAATCGAAAGAGTAACGTCCTTTTAGTACTTAGGGCTTATAATAGAAGAAACCATCAGCTTTGAAAAACACATGGAGAACAGACTAGAAGCAGCATAAAAGATGTAAACATGAATACTGGGTAAAATAACAATGAATAAGGGATTAACACCATATAACGCAGGTATAATGATAAAAACGTTCGTAAGCTCAGTATTCAGCTATGGGACAGAAGTTATCCCATATTGTGAATAATCTGTAGGAAAATAAGTGATGGAACAATTAGAAATAATATAGAGAAGATCTTTACGAGCAATCATAGATGCCCCTTTCTAAGTGTAAAATGAGATGCTAGAATACAAGTTACAGTTTATGAAATTTAAACATTACCTATGGCAGAAAACGCTGAGATTAAGAGGCAGACTAATAGTAACTAAGGAAAAACAGTAGATGGATTAATGTTCGACCTAAGTAAAGAAGAGAACTTTATTTTTGAACAATACTGCACGACAATAAAATTAGAATTAAAAATTGAAGACAAAAATATATTTATAGATGATGGTAATAATAATCAAAAAGGGAAGAAAAACATTAATCGTGCAATTTGAGAACATAGAGTATACATAGAAGATAGAGAAAGAATGGAGTAAATGATAACAACTCTGCAGTATAGAAAAACATGATTTGATGAATATGTAGTAGGACCACCCAACTACCTGAGATACAATAAAAATAGAAAAGAAGAAATATGCTACATATTTAGAATAAGAACGAGATGTAATGGGAGCCAGGATTGTTTAAAAGAAAGACACCTAGTTGCGACAAGCAAATGCCCTTTCTGTAATGATGCAAGAGAAAACGAAAGGTATATCATAGAAAAATGCTCAGAATACAAAGAAAGTAGATAAATATGTATTAGAAAGTTAAGAACAATAGGAGTAGAAAGACAAGGAATGGAACTATTTGATATAATATGAGGTACGGCAAAATTCGAAAAATTCATTAGAACCTAAGAAGAGTAAAAAAGAGCTAAAACTGACTTGATAATAAAAGATTATATCAAAAACTTATTAGAAAAAAGAAAAAAAGGATACTTAGAAAAGAAAATTGAATGAAAAAAAGAAATAGGAAAAGATTATAGAGCAGGAAAAGGATAGTTTTTATGAGTTTATAAAAGCTTGATTAAGAAGAAAAGAATTAGAAACGAAAATTAGCAAAATATGTAAAAAAAATAATAGACGCTTGTAACAAAGAATCAATAAAACGTAGATAGATAGAAGACAGAAGAAGAAGAGATATTGAAGAAGAAAATGATGAAGATATGGAACTAATAAGAGAAGAATTTTTATTACCTGAAGGCTTACTTGAAGAAATAGACATGTATTGAAACATTTATTAAAGAGCTGCGCACCAACGAGGTGCTACGCGCTATATAATAAAATTTATTTAATTAATTAATTTATTTATAGCTATTTGTTTAAAATATTATTTGCTTTTGCACTTATCAAAGACATCTATGAAGAAATTAGTTAAGATTATAAGTAAAAAGGCTTATAAGATTTTATAATTTAATATATTTAGATTTTATTATTTTAAATTCTAGTAACAAATATTACTAATACCACACTATTTTCCTAAAATCAACCTTATTATTTATTAATTCTCCATTTTTATAGATTCAGGACAGCTAGGCTGTTTTCTCTAAACAGTCTCTTGACGGATATAATGGAATTATTCTATTGATCAGTTTCTACAAATATGGATCCCATTGTGTATTAAATGCATACTCCATAATAATAGACTTTAAGCTCCTACTAAAGCCAGATAATCTCTAGTGCGTTCACTTAAAGAAGTTAGATTAAACAGGAAGCTTCGTAAGGATTTGATGTATAATAAATGAAAAATCTTACTTGAATTATAAAGCTAATGATTAGAATTAAAGCATTATATTATTACGTTAGAACAAATATAAGTAATAAAGTTTAAATTTAGGTTTTTAATATTTGGTAGGAAAGATGAACAAATTGTCTAATATTAAAGCAAAGAGCTAATTATACAAATATATAGGATAATAAAGCTTTAGAAATTAGTTCTATTATTATATGCTTAGCTTTATTAAAAGAATCTTTAATAATATTATTTAGCTTATATGAATAACCAAATTTACTTGAAGAAGATAATATTTAAAGGTAAGCCTGAAAGTATAGTTACTATATAGTAAATCAACTAATACAATTAAATTAGTAAAATAATTGCTAAATAGTTCTCTATTCAGTATCTTAGCCTTTAATGCTTTAATTACCTAAAATAAAAAGTTATTTATTAGATAATCATTTGCATAGAAGTTGTAATATCGATAACATTATGAAAGGATTTATTAATATACCATTAAGAAGTATTATGATTAGAGCTAAATTTAAGCAAATTCAATATAAACTAATATAAGCCCGGCTAGCTCAGTCGGTAGAGCGTCAGACTCTTAATCTGGTGGTCGTGGGTTCGAGCCCCACGTTGGGCGTTGTTTATATTGAAAAAAATGAAAAAGCGTAATTTATAGTTCTTAATAACTAAAACTGGTTTATGTTTATAATTTTGGTAAAGTTTAAATAAATAAACAAATTAGATTCTAAATGACTAAGTATATAAAGCTAGGCAAATTTAGTTATTCTTCTATATAAAAATAAATTTAAATATTTTCTAAAATAATGATATAATTGAGTCTTTACAAAGAAATCATTAAAATAAGCAAAATAATCTTAATTTTTATAATTTTATATCTTCTTAATATAAAAATTGTTTGCCAATTTAGATATAAATCCATCAAATATAATAATAGATAAACCATATTCACAACTTAATTCTATTAATATTATACTCTTAAATTCAAATAGATCATGCTATAAATAAATTTACATTAAGATATTCTTTAAAAGCTTCTAAGAAGTTCAATTATTATTATCTCAAAGGTAGCAACAAAAAAAATTAATGTATATCTATGATTTATTTAATCTAGAAATATAAGACAATAATGATTTATAGCTTTTATCTAATTATATCACTAGATTATTCATTAAATTTAATAGATGCAATAAAGGAAAAATTTGTAGAGACTTCCTTTATATACCTTTATCAATAAATTAAGAAAGTTATGTAATAAAGATAATTAAAAAATGCTTAGTGTAAAGCATTTTATATGATTTTAGATATGATTTAATTGATAGTTGCCTTTTTATTATCTCTAGCGATTGATTGACTTGAACTATTGAAAAACTAAAAATAAAATGAATAGAAGAAAGATTTGTAGAAAATGATTTGAGTTAAAGGTTATTTATTAATTCCTAAGATATAAAGTGAAATATCTAAGTTAGATTACTATACTTTCCTAAATTATTTTAAATTTTAATTATCTTTATAATATAAATAAATTCTTCTTTTTATGAAGGAATAATTTTAAACTTTTATTTAAGTTTGAAATATGTCACATTTGCTTATTGACTCATACAAATAAAGGTTTAGAAATAATAAAAATAAATTTTCCATATAAATTTGAATTTAGTTTTAAGATAATTTTATCATAATAAATATAAAGTACCTTGTATATTACTAGGGGCTTAATTACCAAAGCTCTCTTTTTGTAATTTAATTTAATAACTGTAGCTATTACCATATAAAGCAAATAAATAGCTTATAATATATTCTCTTAATTTGATAAGCTTAATATATTTCTTTCTTGATTTAATGAATATAGTTGTATACTTTTGCAATAAAGGAAATAAAATGGTAAATAAGGTTTGACTTAAGATAGCCTTGTAAGGAGTTAATGTAAAAGATATCTTTATTTTAGAAATAAATAGCTAAATAATTAAGGTAGAAAATAAAAAGCTTAATTATAATAATTGAATATAAACACTATGCTTGGTTTACCTTTGATGAATTTGATTTACTTGATGATAAAGAATTTGATGATATGATTTATTTAATTGAATATGGTAATTAATATACAAATAGGTATTTAATCAAAAGTGTTATATCTATAACTTTACTATCTTTAAGCTTTTATTATTTTTACTTTTTGTTGTATTTTACTAGTTTGAAATAATTAAATTTAAAAGCAAAATTAATTTTAAGCTTTGTATCTACTAGCTAAGTTCCTTTTATAATTATAACTATCAGTCTAGTTGTTTATAGGAGCTAAAAACTAAAATGATATGTAAAGTTAAATTTGCAATTAAAATAGCAATTTAACTTGAAATAAAGCAGATACTAATTTTTATAATACTTCTTTTAAAGTCACAAGCTTATTAATTTAATTGAGATATTATTAATTATCATTGCAGGAATAAATAAAATAAAGATATTAGTTCATAGCTTTAGTAAAATAAACCTTTTTAGAAAACCTAAAAAACCAAAAAATTAGATTAATTAATTTTGGTAAAAGCAGCATAAAGAAACATTTACATATTTAGAGATATATAAAGATAATAAACTACAATACTCATTTTAACAATATTAAGGATATTTATATTACATAGCTTTTATATTTTAGACTTACTATTTACCATATAAATTATCTATTTTTTAATTAATATTCAACAACTTTAATAATTAATACCTTATAAATAGGCAACTCTTAATACTTTTATTATTATTTTTTGGATTTAATCCAATAACTAAAATATTCATACCAGCTAATTTCAAACCAGAATAAACATTTCTTTGGTTTAAATATAAATAAAAAAAGGAATTGAAGAACTGTTTGAAAACTTAAAAATAGGAATAATAATAAAAGGAAATTTGAATGTAAAGTATAAAATAGCTATAAAGAAACTAATTATATACTTAATTTAATCTATAGAGATATAATCATTTTATTTATTACTACTATATTTATCTTCTAATAACCTAAATCTATCTCTTCTTTACATTCTTTTAGTCAGAACAAGTACTTCCTAGGTATAATAAATATTTAACATCAGATAAACCAAATTTAAGTACAACGCTAGTTTAAGCTTTTTTAGGCTTTTGCAAGAAAATTCAGATAATTATTCATAAAATACCTTCTCAAGGTATTTCCTTTAAAAATTGTAGAAATTGTATTAAATAATGTTCTTTTGGGCATGGAAATAGAAAATGCTTATAAATTATAAAAGACAAATAAATTAATAAATCTAAAGCAACATTTCTACATAGAAGACTTAGAAGATAGAATCCTAAACAGCATAAACCAAATAATTATTAGCAAATGAATCTTAATAATTATATTCATTAGACATATATTCCTTAATATTTATTAACTTAGCAAATCATTTAAGTCATCTTTTATGAGTTCATTTCAAAGAAGATATATCATATAAATTAAATCTCGGAAATCTCAATTTTAGTTATAATTTTAAATGTATACAAACTAGCTGCTTATTTTATGTAAAACCTACTTTGAATAAAAATAAACAAATGTATTTGGTATTTAAAATAACCTAAAATATGAAAATAAAGTCTTAGAAAATTGATATAATAGATATAATTAAAGTCTAAGCAATCAACAATAATTATTAAGCAAAAAGATAATTACAAGAGGAAAATCTTTATTAATGTAAGTCTATTATCAACTTAGTAAAAAAGCTTCACTAAAATTTAATGCGATTACTTTAAATAAAATTATAAGATAAATTAAAATTCTAGATCCTTATACCCCTTTTCTTAGGAATTTAATTTTAAAAGTTTTGGTTTGAATGTCTTAAATATATAATAGCTATTAATATCCTAAGATAAACTTAAACAAATTTAGAACAAACAACTATTTTAGTTATTTCACAAAATAGATTTTTTTTACTATTTATTCTATATTTGAAAATAAAAGCTAAAGTTCCTTTTAATTTTTCCTTAATAGTAGTTTTCTCCTTATATTTGTAATTAATAAATCTCCTTTTGCAATTTTATTTTATTTTTTATTATCTTTTTCTTCATATTCATTTAAACTAAATATCTAAAAAATTACCAAGTATATCATTTATAATTCTTAAGCAACTAACAAGTTAGAAGATAGAAAATTCTAGTATTAGGTATTAGATCATAGCCTTATAGAATAAAAATGATTATACTTGCATATATATTAATAATCAGGTAACTTTTAAATTATTTTTAGTTTGCTATTTTTTTATTTGAGTAGTGAAGTATTTATTTTTATTTTTAAAATGCTTGCTTTATTATTTAGTTCATATATCATATTCTATTTTCTCATATTAAACATTCTTAATTGGTTTTTCAGTTCCTAAACTAGATTTTATTGGGAGTGCTGAAATAATATAAACGACTAATAACTAAAAAGTAGGATAAACCTAAATTTTTGATAAGCTTTATTAAAGTTGATAGCTTATTATTTTCTTTTATATTGTATATATAAAATTAAATTAAATTTGTATATGCTTTATTAATAAGCATCTTAAAGCATTTCCTAAGATAAAGCTTTACACCCTTTTATAGCTTCAAAATGATTTTGACTGATCTAATTATTGAAGAGTTCCTTAATAAAAATATTTAATTTTATACTCTTCTAATTTATTTTATCCAGCATATGCTTAATAAAATAGATAAATAGACACTTTAATCTCAACAAGTAGCTCCTTATAAATGTGCTATTCATATAAATAACTAAGATATGAAATAAAAGGATTTAAATGAGATGTTTACATTCTTAGGTTTAGAAGCTTCTAGAATTTAAAGTTAAGGAATTTAATTAAAAATAAAGGTTTAATGGAGAACTTTCTAAAGCTAAAGTTATTCATTCTATTTTATATCTAATTTATTATTTCTTAAGCTATACCTATCTCTATCACTCCTACTGATAACACTGCTATTTCTAATATAAATCCCTAACTTTATGTTACTTCATTCTTAGACTAATTTTATTATCCTAACTAGGATGTTTCCTATAGCTTCACATTCTGGCTGTTTGAGGCTGCTTGTGATTCGTCAAAAGAATTCTTTTCACTGAAAGTAAACAAACAAATAGAAGAATTAATTTAAGAAAATACAACTCTGCATGATTAAACAGCAGATGTTACTCTTAATGAATCTGCAATTACCTAGAAAGGTTAATATGTGGATGGTAAAAACTTAGAACTGCCAAATAATCCTTCTTAATTAAGTTTCTTAGTGAATTTTTAGGATCCATTTAAATAAGAAGTTATAATAAGAGAGCAATAAGAAGATTAGTTAATACAAATTTCTTCCTAATTTAGTCTATAAGAAGTTGGTTGCGGTTTATGAACATTCATATCGATAAGTTTTCAAAAAGACAACAAATCAGTGTAAATATGCCTAGGAAAATTCCATTCTGCTGCTCCTTCAGTTAAATGCTAAAATTTAGAACCTGAAGCTTCTCTATTTTATTCCATAGACTAAAATGATATTATTACTTTAGGATTCATAGGAAATTCTCAGCTTGATATTTCTTAGCAAAACTAAAAGTCTTAAGGTAAAATTTTGTAAGCAAGATATTATAATTAAGTTCTAAATTAATCCACTATAGAAAATATCATCAAGTTAGAAAATCCTTGCAGTTTAAATGACTGTGATGCTAACTGCACCTGCCCAGATAAAGATGACTGCTGCTTAAGTAAATGATCTCAAATAACTCTTTCAACTTATGACAATAAAACTGAGGAAATAAAGGATCCAACTATTCTAAATAAAAACTGAACTAGTTATTTATACGATCCTTCTTATATTACTCAGTCTTTTTCCCTTTGCTTCTGATTTTAAGGAAACTAATGCTTCGAGGAATCTTAGATGTTTTCTTTAAAAAAGGACGAGAGAAATTATTTAATGTTTAGCTTAGATAGCATAAATAAATTATTGAGTTTAAGTACTAAATTCAATGGCATCTAGAATATCTATCAGTTTAACTACTCTGTGTAGTTTAATGAATGCAAAGATTGAACATTCATATCAGTAACAATTTAATCGACTGCCAGAATTATCAATGTTTGCATCGGTAATTTTAGTATAAACTTTCCTGAAGTTTAATGCTACTCAAACTAGAGTTCTTCCAAATAGTTGTTATTTTAAATGACATCTAATGATAGAGTAGTAATAGGAGGAATACAGGAAAATGCAGAGCCTTATAATTTTACAGTTCATAACTTTAATCAAAGCATGCTAAAAGTACTGTTTTACGGAAATAAGAGAATTGAATATTTAGAAGCTGTCGAAATCATAAAAAATATGAATCCATGTGTTCTAGATTCTTGCATGAAATGCAGTTGTCCTGAATTAAGCTGTTGCACATATAAATGTGATCTTAAATGCTTGAGTTGCTCTGTTAGCGATAAATATTTTTGTCTATCGTGTAGATAAAACTAAAACTTATCGAATGGGAAATGTACTTGCAAGAATAATTCCTATCTTACAGCAAATGCCTTGTACTAAGATTGTAATTTATGTTCTTCTGTTACTCCATATTGCTTTTTATGTGATGATTATACTGGAAACTGCAAAAAATGCTAAAGTGGATATTATTTGGACAAAGGTTCTTGCGTTAACTGCAATTAAGTAGCTATTGATTGTCTAACATGTTTAAACGCTAGTGTATGCACTTCTTGCTAAAATGCTAAACTTACACTTAGCAAGTGTCAGTAAACATGCGATCCTTCTTAGCAAGATAAAGATAATGATAATATTTGTTAAAATTGTGATTAAGTTATTTCAGGTTGCTAATAATGCACATAAGACGGATTGAAATGCACTTAATGCTTTGAAGGATTCTACTTAGAAAGCAATATTTCTTGCAACTCTTGTGCTTCATAAGATAAATATTGCATAACTTGCTTAAATGGAAATGTATGTACTTAATGCTAATTAGGATATTATATAGAGACCAATGGTAAATGTAATTCATGTTAAAATGTTACTTAATATTGTTCTTCTTGCTCTAATAATACTACTTGCAACGCTTGCTAGGGAGCTTATAAATTAACACTTAATCAATGCTAAGTATAATGTGACTCAACTTAGTAAGAATCAAAGTAAATAGGAATATGCGAAGATTGTAGTAACGTTCTGCAAAATTGTTTAAGATGCACATAAAATGGAGCTTAATGTTAAGAGTGCTTTTCTGGATATATCTTTTAAAACTATTAGTGCAATACATGTGAGAAAATAATTCCAAATTGTAAGACTTGCTCTAATACTATTTAATGCACATAATGTTTTGATAACTACTATTTAGCTGCAAATTTTTCATGTATTGCATGTAGTAATTTTGATCAAAAATGCTAAACTTGCTCAAATTAGAGTGGTTGCATTTCATGTATTTCAGGATATTATATAAGGGGTGATAAAAAGTGCTAAAATTGCAATAATTTAACTGGTTGCTAATAATGCATCAATAGCACAGTTTGTACTTAATGTAATTCCAGTTACTATTTGGGAAGTGATAAAAAATGCTATTCTTGTAATAAAATAGATGCTTAATGTTCTAATTGTTCTATTAATGCTAGTTGCATTAAATGTAATCATCCTTATAAACTTACTTTAAATAAGTGCTAATTAAACTGCAATTCAACTCAATAAGACAGAGATGGTGATGGAATATGCTCAAATTGTAGTGAAGTACTAACAAACTGTGGTACTTGCACTGAAAATGGAACTTTATGTACTTAATGTAGTTCAGGATTTTATTTAGACAAAGTAAATAGCTGCAAACCATGTTCAAGCGTAAACTCACTATGGGCTACATGTTCGGATAATACTACTTGCACATCTTGCATTTCTCCTTATAAATTAACGCTAAATTAATGTAGAGCTTAATGTTATCCATCTCAATAAGACAAAGATAATGATAGAATATGCAAAAATTGCAGTGAGTTATTAAGTAATTGTATACAATGTGAATGAAATGGATAATCTTGTACTTTATGCTAATAAGGATATAGGTAATATTATGGATGTTAACTTTGCAGCTTAATGGAACCAAACTGCTTAAATTGTTTCAATACTTAATGCTTATAATGCAATTATCCTTACAAGCAAACATTTTATAAATGTAAATAATTTTGTGATGCTTTTTAGCAAGATAAGAATAATGATGGAATATGTGCAAATTGTTCATATGCTATTCCTAACTGCTTGAATTGTACTTAAGATGGATTAAATTGTTCCGTATGTCTTGAAGGATACTATGTTGGAGATGATAATCTTTGTCATAATTGCCGTATAATAGATTTTCAATGCTCAAAATGTTAAAATTCAACTTAGTGTACATAATGTAATAGTCCTTATTTACTAACTCTGAATTAATGCAGATTAAAATGTGATTCAACTTAATAAGATAAATATAATGATGGAATCTGTACAAATTGCAATGATGTTCTTTCTAATTGCTTACAATGTAGTTAAAATGGAACTTAATGCTTGAAGTGTATTTCTGGATATTATGCTGGTAGTGATTTCAAATGCCATTTATGTTAAAGTATTAATCCAGATTGAGATACCTGCTTAAACTCTACAGTATGTACTTCTTGCAAAAATCCAAAAAAGCTTACTCTAAGTGTATGTTCGTAATAATGTGTTGCTACTTAGTAAGATAATGATTTAGATAATATTTGCTAAAACTGTGATATTGTAATTTAAAATTGTCAGCTATGTACTTAAGAGGGACTTAATTGTACATAATGTAAGTAGGGATTTTACTTAAATAATAGTAAATGCTACTCTTGCAAAACCATCAATTAACAATGCTCTTCTTGTTCTGATGGAGATACTTGCACTTCATGTTATAGTCCAAATAAATTGACACTTAATAAATGTTAACCCTCTTGTGAAATAACTTAATAAGATTAAGATGGAAAATGCTAAATTTGTAATTATGTGCTGTCAAACTGTGAATAATGCATTTAAAATGGAACAATATGCTCAAAATGTGAATCAGGCTACAGTCTAATAAATAATTAATGTAGCTCTTGCAGTTAGTAAATAGCTAATTGTTAAAATTGCTCCAATTCAAATTGCTAGTAATGCTTCTAAGGATATTATTTGGCAACTAATTTATCATGTATTGCTTGCAGTTCTTTTGATTAAAATTGTTTAATTTGCTAAAGCTAAAGTAGCTGTCTTTTTTGTGCTTCAGGATATTATTTAGGAAACTATTAAAAATGTTATAATTGTAATACACTAACAGGTTGCTAATCCTGTATCAATAATAGTAATTGTATTTAATGTACTTCTGGATATTGATTAGGAGGTGATTAGCAGTGCCATTCATGTATGAGTATTGATCCAAAATGTACTAGTTGTTCTAATAATATAACTTGCACATAATGCAATAATAGTTACTTAACACTAAACTAGTGCAAAGATAAGTGTGATATAACTTAATAAGATAAAGACAATAATAAAATATGCACAAATTGCAATGACACAATAACTAATTGCTAGCAATGCTCATAAAATGGAACCATATGTACTAAATGCTTTTCCAATACCTATTTTGTAAATTATTAAAACTGTACTTCTTGCAATAAATCTATTCCTTTTTGTTAAACTTGTTCCTATTCTTAAAATACCAATTAAGTTAACTGTACTTAATGTATTTAACCATATAAACTATCTAAAAATTAATGCTAACTTAACTGCAGCTCTGGTACATAAGATAATGATTAAGATGGAATTTGCGAATCATGTAATAAGATTATTTCCTAGTGCTTGTTATGCTCAGAAAATGGATAGAAATGTACGTTATGTCCATCAACCTGAACTCTTTATCCAGATTAAAAATGTTATAAATGCTTAGATACTATGATAGGATGTATTTATTGTACAGATGCTAAAATTTGTACAGGCTGCTAATATGGATATTATTTAGGGACTTCTAATTAATGTTATCTTTGCTCCGATTTTATTGCAAATTGTAGGAATTGTTCAAATTAAAACTAGTGCACAACATGCTAAATTGGTTGATATTTGGGTGTTGATTTTTAATGTCACCCATGTTCTGACTTTGATATCTAATGTTAGACATGTACTTTAGATGGTTGCGTTTAGTGTTCTAATTTTTACTTTGTTGATTAGAATAAAAAATGTAGTTAATGTACTGAAATAGATACATAATGTAGATCTTGCTTAAATAATAGAACTTGTAGATATTGCTACTCATTATTTATTATAGGAAGCGATAATAAATGTCATCCCTGCTCTGAAATTGATTAAAATTGTATTACTTGCTAAAATTAGACTACTTGTAGTAATTGCAAATCCCCTTTAATGCTAACTAACAATTCATGCAAAAAAAACTGTGATCCAGACGAGTAAGATTCTAATTTCGATAAAATATGCTAAAAGTGTAGTCTAGCACTTTCTAATTGCTATTAATGTAATCAAAATGGAACTAACTGCACTTAGTGCTTCTCTGGCTATTATGTCGGTGAGGATACTTACTGCCATTCATGTACTGATATTAACTAATTATGCTTGACATGTACTTACAATTCAACTTGTACGTCATGCAAAGATCCTTATAAGCTTACTCTAAATGAATGCTAAAGTTAATGTGATAAAACTTAGTAAGACAATGATAACGATACTATTTGTTTAAACTGTAGTGTGGTATTAAAACATTGTGCTACATGTACCTAAGATGGACTTTCATGCACTTCTTGCTAAATAGGATATGATTTGGGTAATGATTCAAAATGTCATTCCTGTACTGATATTGATCCTAATTGTTAAAATTGTAAAGATTTTACAAACTGCACTTCTTGTCAAAATCCTCTTAAATTGACATCTAACTCATGTAAAGCTTAATGTGATAAAAATTAGTAAGACAAAGATGGAAAATTTATTTGTGAACCATGTAGTTTAGTACTAAGCTAATGTATAGAATGTTCTTAAGATGGAAAAAGATGTTCTTTATGTAACTAAGGATACTTTATTGATGATAATTAGATTTGTAATTCTTGCACTTTAATTCATCCTAACTGTACTTCTTGTGTTAATAACTTAACATGTACTTCTTGTCAAAATCCTCTTAAATTGACATCTAACTCATGTAAAGCTTAATGTGATAAAAATTAGTAAGACAAAGATGAAAACTTTATTTGTGAACCATGTAGTTTAGTACTAAGCTAATGTATAGAATGCTCTTAAGATGGAGCAAGATGTTCTTTATGTAACTAAGGATATTTTACTGATGATAATTAATCATGCAAATCTTGCTCTTTAATTCATCCTAATTGTACTTATTGCCTTAATAATTCCACTTGTATTTCTTGTCAAAATCCTCTTAAATTGACATCTAACTCATGTAAAGCTTAATGTGATAAAAATTAGTAAGACAAAGATGAAAAATTTATTTGTTAGCCATGTAGTTTAGTACTAAGCTAATGTATAGAATGCTCTCAAGATGGAGTAAACTGTTATTATTGTAACTAAGAATATTTTACTGATGATAATTAGACTTGTAAATCTTGTACTTTAATTCATCCTAACTGTACTTCTTGTTTCAATAACTTAACATGTACTTCTTGTCAAAATCCTCTTAAATTGACATCTAACTCATGTAAAGCTTAATGTGATAAAAATTAGTAAGACAAAGATGAAAAATTTATTTGTTAGCCATGTAGTTTAATACTAAGCTAATGTATAGAATGCTCTCAAGATGGAGTAAACTGTTATTATTGTAACTAAGAATATTTTACTGATGATAATTAGACTTGTAAATCTTGTACTTTAATTCATCCTAACTGTACTTCTTGTTTCAATAACTTAACATGTACTTCTTGTCAAAATCCTCTTAAATTGACATCTAACTCATGTAAAGCTTAATGTGATAAAAATTAGTAAGACAAAGATGAAGACTTTATTTGTGAACCATGTAGTTTAGTACTAAGCTAATGTATTGAATGCTCTTAAGATGGAATCAAATGTTTTTCATGCTAGTAAAAGTATTTTGTTGGATCTAATTCACTTTGCTATTCATGTATACTCATTGATCCTTAATGCTCTACTTGTTCAGATGATGGAATTTGCTTATTTTGTAATGATAATTATAAATTAACTCTCAATAAATGTAAAAGTAATTGTGATATTACTTAATAAGATTAAGATAATAATAAAATATGTGAAAATTGTAATAAAACTCTAGAAAACTGCTTATAATGCAGTGAAGATGGTTACATATGTTTGAAATGCTAATAATAATTCTTTGTTTATAATGATAATAAATGCAAGTCTTGTTCATCCTTATTAGCTTATTGTTCCACTTGTTTAAATAGCCTTACTTGTACATCTTGTGATTTTTCTCATAAACTATCATTAGGCAAGTGTTAAGATTAATGTGATATCACTTAATAAGATTAAGATAATGATGGAATATGCTAAAATTGCTCTTAAGTTTTATTTAAATGTGAACAATGTTCTTAAGATGGTCTTAGATGCTTTTAATGCTCTACTGGCTATTATTTTAATGCTTCGTTAAGTTAATGCAGTTCTTGTGCTGATTTCTCTGAATATTGCTAAAATTGCACTCAATAGGAATGTCTTTCATGTGTCACTCCTTATAAGCTTTCACAAATTAGCAAAACATGCAATTAGACATGTCCTGAATCTGAATAAGATGCAAATAATGATAGATTTTGTGAAAGGTGTGACTTGATTCTTGCTAATTGTCTAAATTGTAATTAAGAAGGAACAGACTGTAAAATGTGTAAAGTTGGTTATTCGCTTAACGTTAATTAATAGTGTTAATCTTGTCAAAATAGTATCCCATTTTGTAGTTCTTGTTCTTAAGATCTACTTACATGCTTAGGATGTATTCATCCATATAAGCTATTCAATAACTCCTGTCTTGATAATTGTTAGTAGCCATATTATTATGATTCTAATTATATTTGCTAGCCTTGCTAGAAAAAGTTATACCAAAATGATTGCAATGAGAAATGTCCATAAAATACATAAGACTTTGATAATGACCAGATATGCTAACCTTGTAGTTAAGCAATAGAAAACTGCTAGTCTTGCTATGAGGATTTAAATGTTCTTAAATGTGATTCCTGCTTCTAAAATTATTTTTTGGTTGATAATAACTGTGTAACATGTAGTGAAGCTATTTAAGATTGCACAAAATGTTAATAGAATAATGTGTGCTTATCTTGTAAAAGCCTGCTTCTTACAAAGAATAGATGCGAAAGCTAATGTGATGAAAGTGAGTAAGATTATGATCATAATAGAGAATGCTAACCTTGTAGTAAAATATTACCTAATTGTAATAAATGTAACTAAGACTTTCCTTTATGTTATGAATGTATGGATGGCTTTTTTATGTAGAACGATACTTGCTAATCTTGCTAGTAGATACATTAAGATTGTATTGAATGCACTGACTCCATTAATTGTACTTATTGTGCTACCTTAAAGCTTTCTTAGAACACTTGTGTATAAAAATGTCCTTAAACTGAATAAGACAATCTAAGAAAAAGAATATGCGAACCTTGTGATTAGGTTATATCAAATTGCACACAATGCTCAGAAAATGGATTAGAATGTTTCATTTGCTAATATCCTTTAGTAGTTTCTTAAAATAAAACATGCTAAGAAGAGTAATAAAATGAAGAAGACCAAGAATAACCAAATGAAGAGTAACATGAGAATAACTAAACTTAAACGAATACTTCAGACTCTAAAGAGAAAAGCAGTGAGAATTAATAAATAACACTAGATAGCTACAATATAACCACTTAAGAAAAGTAATTTATTGAATAAACTTAGTCAATTTAAAATACGATAGATATAGTAGGAGCAACTTGCGCTTCTGCTGCTAGCCTAGTTGCATCAACTGGAACTTCAGGCGGAAGCTTTTTTGCTTATATGATAACAACTGAATTACTAAGTACCAACGCTTTAATCAATGTACCTAAACCAGATATTTTGTCAGCTTTTTACTTCTAATAATCGTAATCAAGCATGTAATAATTCTAGGAGAAATTATAGATAAAACCTTAAGAACAGCTAGTTCATGATGGTTTCTTAGAATCTTTAGGTCATAAAAGCTATGCATTTTATTCCAATGCAGTTCTATACTTACTTTTGATTTCTACTCTTTTATGTTCTAACCTTATCCTTTACTTATTAGATAAATACGTAGTCAAACTTAAGTTTCTTACAAAGCTAAGAAGAAATTATCTTAACTATAGGTTAGCTATTACATTTTACATACTCTTTAGCTTTAAAATAGGCATCGCTTCAATACTCTAGCTAATAAATGCAAATTTTGAAAATGCATATAATGGAATAAATACTTTAGCAGCTGGATTTAGTACAGTAAGCTTATTATTTAGATCTTACAAGTTTCATTGATAGTTCGTTTTATCTAAGTGGCAAAGAAGTATCTAAGTATAAAAAATCAAGTAAGCACCGAGGCATCAAATGAAAACTATCAGCTTCTCGACTATAAGGCAAAATACTTACCCATCTTCGATGAATTGAGAGCAGAAAGAAAAGCATTGATGTTTTATCCATTATTCTTGGTAAGAAGATTTGCAATATCAGTAGTAAATTTAGCATTAAAAGAATACGCCATAGCTTAGCTAGCTTTAAATATTTCCTTAAGCTTGCTGCAGATATCTTATGTAGTTAAATTTAAACCTTTCGTTTATAGTATTTAGAACAAAACTTAGATACTAGTTGAGATCTTCTTGCTAACATTCTACTCTTCTAACTTCTATTTTTACTTTATATCCAAAACATCTTATTAAAGGCGTTTAGAAGTAGTTTGGAATAATGAAGCAGAAACTTTGGCAAAAGCAATTATATTAATGTCAACAACAATAACTTTTGCAGGTTTGGGTGTCTGTTATTCAATTATGGTATATGACTTAATTAAGTAATTTAGGGAAAAAGCTTTGAAGAAGAAATTAAAGCTTTTAAAAAGGGCTGTTACTGATTTATAGCTTTAAAGTAGTTTATATGATATTTAAAATAGAGAAAACATCGAAGAAGCTAGAAGTAAAAAATTAGCAGGCACATAATAATCTTCTCAGATTGATGATTCTTTGTTTATTAAGCTATCAAACTCTCAGCTTGAATCAAGTTCTATAAGCAAGCAAATAAAATAATCACAAGATTTTAGTACTTCAGTAAGTTTTTTAATTTAGTTACTTTAACCTAAAAACTTAAAGAATGAAGACAATGTATCATAATAGACAAACATAGAGCCAATTAATCTAAAAATTTAAGATATATAACTAATAAATTTGGTCTCAAAGAAACTTAGAGTTCTTAGGAAAGTAAAGCGAAGAAATAAAAAATTCAACAGGTTAAGAAAAGCAATATTTGGCTATGAATCAAACGTTTAACTTTATATTTCATAATTTAATCTAATAAATTTTAAATGACTCTTCATAATAAAACATTTGATATTGTTTAGTTTTGCTATATATTTTTAAATATAAATATAAAAGATAAAGCTCTTATAAATGAAAAAACTAAACAACCCAAAACATTAATTACTAAAATTACATATAAATACTTATTTTAGAGAATCAGATGCTAAAATTTTAAGTCTTTAAATTAAATGAATCTTGTTATAAACTGCAATAAAGATCAACAAAAAAAACTAATTATAAAAGGAAATTAGCTGCAAACTGAAACTTAAATGGTAAATATGCAACTAAAATAAATAGAAGAGAGACTCATGCTGCTTATTTTATTAAAAATTTAATAATCAAATAAAAATAAAGCAATGGAGACTCTATGGGTAATGAGAAAGAGTAAAAATCAATTTATATCTATAAACAGAGAAATTTATTAAGATGTTGATTCTGCAAGAGAAAAGAGCATTTCTTAAGACAGGGCTGATAAATTAACAAAAATTAGATAAATAAAAGAAAAAAGACTATGGACCAAACTGAGCTATTGTCGCTTAAGAGATGTAAGATTTATAGAAGAAAACTGTTTTAAGAAATGCAGATACATGAATCAAAAATCAGAAGCAAATATTATAATAATGAAGAAAAAGATTAATGGAAACACTGGACGCATAATCCTAAAAGAGCAAGAAGAGATAGAATAGGAAGGAATCTACAAACAATTTCAGAAGCAACAAGGAAGATTCATAAAAAATAATAAAATTAGATTTTAATAAAATTGTGATGATTCTATTAAAAGAGTAATCACGCTAATTTATTATTATAATATTTATCAAAAACCAAGCATACATAAGAAAAAGACGGGGCAACATTCGCCTTTCGAATAATCTAAATAAGAAATGTTAAGAAAAAAGCTGCTTTGGAATTTTCTAAACGGGAAAAGCAGGAATCAGAGTCAAGCTCATCTTCGTAAGGGAAAGTTATTAATGGTACAGTTGAACTTAGTAAACAGAAATAATAATTTCAGGAAGAACTATAAGAAAAGATTGAGAAAATGTAAGCGACAATGTCCCGTTATGAATAGATTATTTTTAATTAAAGCGAATAAATACAGATTTAATGAATTGCATTGATGATTAAAATAATGAACTCGTCATACTAAAGAATTAGCTCATCAAAAATAAATTGGTAACGGAAGAATAACTTTGAAAGTAGTCATAGCAAAATTTCAAATATTCTTAAAAGTTGGAAATCGAAAAAACTCCATTAACACTTGAAAATGAATCAATCTCACGAAAAGAATCTGATAATAGTAATATCATGTAAAGACTAAAAAAAATAGAAAGATAGCTATTTTGTAAAAGTCCATTACACTATCAACAACAGCAACAAAAACACTGCTGATATTGCTACTCAAGTTTCATTTACTTAGAAACTGTTGGTCATGAAAATCAATAAATGAACAAGAATAAAAAAGGACATGGAGATAATTAAAAATTATAGATAATGTAAATAGGCTTATATAAATAAAAACTCTTTGCTAGACCTCTCGAAAACTAATAATGGAAACTTTCATTTATAAAAAAAAGCCATGATATACATCCATGTAAAAAAATGGTAGAGTGAAACTCGTTGGAATTCGGGAAGCTCTAAAACACTTAACACTTAGTCTATATATACATATATATATACCAAATATACATTGAATATTCTTAAAATTATAATATAGTTTAAATTTGGCGACTTTAGGAGTAGTGTTTCATCTACATCTAGATACAGATCACTAGCATGAATGCAGCATCCCTATTCAAAGTCAAATTGAATTATCCAGTTTACCATCGGTAAGGGCTTGACTACAAACAATCCATAGCGTGAAGCTCACTGACTGCAGATATCCAAATATCAACTGCATATCCCCCTGCACACGCCACTAGTAATCATTAGTACTTAAAGACTGTATATTAGGAGTTATGGCTAATCAAGGTGCTGAGCTTTTGATCAGAATAAATAAAACAATTTTAGTTTAATAAATAAAAATATAATTCTATATTAACCAATTTATTTCATAAATAAATTCAGCTAAGTAGTTCTAATGAACCTATGATATATGATAAAATACAAATTAGATTTTAAAATGTAAATTATGGAATTATTATATCAATAAAATTAATACTTATTGCAAAAAGTCTCTTCTAATAAGGAATCATCCTAAACAAATTATGATAAGCAAACTATATTTAAGTACTCAAAAATATTCAAGATAAACATTTTAATTTTAAGACATACAAGAGTTTAAAGAAAAAATTTTATACCTTATCTCTAACACTTAAGGATCAAAAGAATAATCAGCAAATAAGAGAATGACAGTTAGAAATAAAATTTAATTATTCGTAGAGTTGATTGAAATCAAATTCTTTCAAATATAACGATGAACGATTTTATGTGTGTTGAACCTAAAGATTAGCCAGAATAAATAAATTTATTTATATTAAAGAAAAAAGTAATACTAATATTGCAGGAGATGTGTTTGTACTATAAGATACTGATAATATTTAAACGAAAATATTGACAAGAAAACTTAAAATTATGGCAATTTTTCAGTAATTTATATTGAAATCAAAATGGATATTATACAGAAAGAAAAATGTTGACGAAGCGAAATTCTGAGAGACATTGCAATGGTACAATAAAGAAAAAACAAATAAATCCTAATCAGTAAATTAATTAATTTTAACTATAAGGGTTAGAGTCATCTTTAATTAGAGGAAATGTTTCCTCAAATTAAAGACAATAAAAGTTTTTATATTCAATACTCAACTGTACATGTCTTCATCTGAATCAATTTCAAACTGAGATAATTCTTCTTTCTCTTCAATAAGTTCATAGAATTGCTCTTCCATCTTCTTGTAACTTTTCTCCAGCTTCTCTAAACAAATTCTAAGGTCATTGTTGTCCTTTTAAAGCTATTTATTCTGTTACTATTAATTACCAAGATCCTGTTTGATTAGTGTCACACTTGAATCATCTAATATCAGCTTCTTTCTGTAAATACCTCCAAAGTAGTTACAATATAGCCTCCTCGATGTTCCAAATTATTTACGGTGCTGCTCAAGCACTCTTCTTCACTTCGGACATTACCTCCAAAAATGTCCAGCCTTTTGACAACAATAGCAACGTTTTATTAAGGGCTTGAATTAAAATTTTTATTCTGTTTACATTTTTTCAATTTCCATCTTTTCTGATTGAAGTTAGTTTTTTTTGATTGGTAATCGGATTTCTTCTTTAATTTTCTATTGATTTGCTTCTAGGTTTTTTTCTAATAGTTCAAATTAGGAAGTTAAGGACTCAATTTAAAACTAAACTTTACTTACCAAGTCTTGATCTTCCTTTTTTCTATCTTAAAAAAGAAGCCGAAGATTCAAGTTTTCCGCCTTCAGGATCTATATTTCGGTATTCATTTTCTCAATTAATGAATAAAGCTAAATAATGTCTTGCTCGTGGGGTTTCTCAAGCTTTTTCAGTTTGCTAGGAAATTCCGTATTTCCCAATCCTTAACAGGAGTAGATTTATCTTTTTTGAATTCTTGGTTCTTGTTAGTTAACTGAGACTTAAGATTGATCTTTAAGGTTAGAATTCAAGGTTTAGATTCCCCGGTTTTTTTCCATTTTTATTTTATCCTAATCAGTAAATTTGACTAAAACAAGTTTCCAATAAATAAATAAATTTGATTATAGAGCGCGTAGCACTCTCGTTGGTGCGCAGCTCTTTAAAAAATGTTTCATACTGACAAGAATGTTTGTTACTGATAAAATTATCAGATACTGATAAACCTTGTTCAATACTGGTATAATTATTCAATACTGATAAAAATGTTCAATACTGATATAATTTCAGAATACTCGCAATCTCTAATACTTGTTGGAGGTTCAAGGATATGGCAGAGTTACGTCTCATTGTATCACCAAAGCAGAGGACGATATGCGTCAATTATGGGTACTTAAATTCACCACCTCTGATGAAGCTCGCAAAAAAAATTTCCTTTTATTTCCCGAATTAAAAATTAAAATAAGTCCGTGCCGAAGGTCAAACTAGCAGATATCTCGAGGCCAAGCCAAAGCAGAGGAAGACATAAAGTCGATTATGGGTACTTAGCTTCCCCAACCTCTGATGAAGCCGACCCTTGTTGTTCACCTTTGAACAACTATGGTGTTTTAATAAATATATATAATAAAAAAAGACTAATCAGTATAAATGGATATGTTTTTAACGAATATGATAAAAGCGAAGACCGTAAATTCAAAATTTGAAGAAATAATAAATTTTAATACAGTGATGATTTATTAAATGTGAAATAACTATAATTAATTATTATTATTTAGATATAATTAAATTAAATATTTTGCTCAAATTTCTGAGTTGCTTATCTTTAGCTAAAGTTATTCATATCAAAAATTAAATATATTAGTGAATTTAACCTTTACATAAGTTGATTATTCTACAAATATAGTATTATATATCACTAAAATGTTTTAGATTTATACATTCATTTTTATTTTAATTTCTAGATGCTAAAGTTAATTTAAAGGATAAATAGAAAATAGTTTACTATTTATAGTTTCCATATTTTAATGAACTTCATATATTGAGATAAAGTTATTCTAAAGAAGTTATAATATTTGCCTATTTTCTTAAATTTCTTTATTATATTTAAATAAGATTAAAATTAATTATTTAAATTGTATATTTTCAAGTTAGTTTAGATACTAAGATTTAATCCTTTAAATCAAAGCATACTGTTATATAATATTACCAAGTCTTTTTTCAAACTTATAATAATTTGCAAGAATTTTATAACTTAAGCTTTTAAAGAAATTCTTTTTTCAAATCATTTTTAGAATTTAAATTTTGTGATTTATAAGGAAAAAATTGCTTCATTAGGTAACTCTAAGTTCAATAAAGTTAAAAAACTTGTTTTTTATTTTATTTAATTAGTCTAAAATAATTAAAATAATTTCTTACTTATTTAGATATAAAGCAAGTTATTTAGTTAATCATATTTGTTTTGAAGTGTTTTATAGAGAGTTTTTATAACTTTTGATACTTTTAAAAGAATTAATTGAGTTAAAAAAAGTAATGATGAATATAAGGAAACTTGCTATTTAATAGAAAGATATGGTAAATTAAAACTTGCTAATATAAATTTTTATTCTCGTAATTTAGCAAAAATTAGATAAAAATGTAAATGTCAATGGGAAAATTTCAGAAAATTTTTCAAAAAATAAACAATTTAAAATTTGAAAGGATAAAACAACATAAAAAACTTAAAATTAAAAAATAGAAATTTAGATTTAAAAGATGATAAAATATTTAATTTTTTATTAAACAATTAGTTATTTACTATGAATCTTAAAAAAGCCCATCAAAGCTCAAAAAAGAATTTGCAAGTAACTAATCAGTAATAACAACTTTAATTATGTAAAAGTAGATGAAAAAGATATTATATTAGCCACAAGAAGATTTTAAATCTAGTGTAAACTTAAAAAATATCAGAAAAAAATCTGCATCAAGAAAGAAAATTGAAATAAAGCCGTATAAGGAAACATGAGATATTGTAAAATATTTACTATAAAATATGATTAAACTTTAAAAATAAATTTAAAGGTTAAAGAAGGGTTTAGCAAAAGAGTAAGAATTTATTGACTAGAGAATTATGAAATATCAAAGAAATTTAGCAAAATTTTGCTTTCGTCAATGCTAAACGGCATAATATAGAGTTAAATGTAAAAATATTAAGCTTACTAACTTTTAGTAGAAAATTCTCAAATAAATTTAAATTTCAAAAACCCAAATTGCTAAAGTTTGCTTAATTAAAATGAAAATCGACCAATTCCAAAGTAAGCATTACAGTTCAAAATCCCCAAATTTTCTAAAGCAAATAAAAAATAAAAAGTATAGATATTTTTTTTTAAATATTTCACGTAAATAAAAAAAAGATCTAGACAAATTCTTTCAGATTGTGAAAATTAAATTTTGCATAGAAAAAGTATAATTTGTAATTATCGAAATACTAAAATAGAACATCGCATTAGTTGTTTAGAAATGGAAAGCAATGTTTTATATGAGAAAGTAATTAAAATCTAACAGAAAATTTTAAATGAAAGATTAATTAATAAAATATTTATTTAAAATAATCAGATATTTGAGTAGAAAATAATTAAAATATTATGACTTAAAAGTAGAAACCTTTAGTATATTATGCAAAGCAAAAAAGTTTATTCAACTAAGCCAAAAATTGTAGGAGAAAGTTTACTTGCAGAATAAATTCATCATCAGATTTAAATTTACATATACCATAACAAAATTCAATGGGAAACTGATTCACTCTAATGAAACTATTTGATTCCTATGAATATATTCGAGTAAAAAAGCTTGATATGTTATCAGTATATCAATATGAGTAAAATTATTAATTTTTTATAAAATGCAAAATAAAATTTATACAGATGAAGAAATTTGAAATTGAAATTATAGCTTATAAATATTTTGAATTAAATGCTCTGTTTTCTTATTCTTATGTCCTTATATTTATTATCTTCATAAATTCAATATTCATTTGGATATTATTTTGCACTAAATCTGAAAATTAGTTTAAAGAAAATAATAAATATATTATTTAGATTAAAGCTCTTAATGACTTTTTAATACTGCCTTTTAGTAGAGAAATATTAATTTTAAATTCCGTTCTGAAGATTTTAAATAGCTTGGTAGCTAGAGATTTGTAAAGTAAAGTATTATCTATTATTGGAAAAATTATAAGTTGAAACTTTAGTTCTTAATCCTAGATTTCTAATCAAGAGATTAATTTTATCTCTTGTTATAGCTAAAAAGATTTAACTATTAGCTGTATTTTGCTAAATATAGATCTAGGAAATTGACTGATAATTTACATTTATTTGATTTCTTCTTTTATGCCTTAGAAAATTTAGAGAGTCATAGATTATTTCTATTTAACTCTCTTCAATCTAAGTTAT